>DF240640.1:0-43191 GCA_000507305.1 Breviolum minutum Mf 1.05b.01 | reverse complement strand
AAAGCAATCAAGACTGGCTCAGTTCCTCAGAAGGTTAACCACCCTCACAAGCGTACTTCAGGACAAAGCATTGCGAATCATGTTGGTCCTCACTGCCCTTTATCCATCTTTATCCCACATAATCAAGACTATGAAGCTATGTTCAAAGACCAAAAGAATTGTCACAAGGAAACTTGTCATGCACAGGTCACAAGTCAAGCACACACATGGCGCGTACCAGTAGCACCATCATTACATTTAAAAACAGCATCGCTGCAAGCATTGTAAAGCACAAATACAAACACAACCAAACAAGTTCCTCACAGCGTATAAAGCAATCAAGACTGGCTCAGTTCCTCAGAAGGTTAACCACCCTCACAAGCGTACTTCAGGACAAAGCATTGCGAATCATGTTGGTCCTCACTGCCTTTTATCGAAACATACGCAACATAATGAAAATGATCAAGCTTTCTTACTTCAATATAAAATCGCCTTTGTTTGTTCTCAGATCGCAACGAATTGTCTAGGCAAAACTTAGGTCCCCTGCTAGTTCGGTTAAAATTTTAGTGAGTTAACATTATTTAGAACCCCACGATAAACTCAAAGGGCGCTAAATAAGGGTATAATGGACAATTCTACCAAAAGATTGGTCAAGTGACTTGTGAGTTGATTTTTTTGGTGTCCCTCAATTCATACCCACAACGGGTAGCGTTTCATCCAAATTTTCCCAAGTTGGCTGGAAGTTTCCTTTCCGTTTTCGCTTGGCCCTCCCAAATCGCCTGGGTCGGAAGTCCACCTCCAAGTAGAGGGAGGCTTCGGTTTGGGTGTGCACCTGGACCCCCAATGGGTGGTTTTGGCGGATCGGGATTCGGGATGAGACTTATGGCTATGGATTTATGTAATTGGAGATGGAGATGGATGAGTAGATATGTTGTAGATGCAAATGATTTAGACACACATTGACATACCTATATATAATATTCGTATATATCATGTATATAATATTTGTGTATATACGTATGTGTATGTTACTCACTGTGATTCATAATGTTGCACACATCTTTGGAAAATGCCGTAATGTACCACCAAATGTGTTTTTTTACATTCTGAAAAGACTATGTTCTCAACATGTTCTCTGGTCAAGTTTGAGATCAACTGAGATATCAACCAACATCATCAAATAGGAAGCATCATTTCAGTGGGGCAAAACCTTGGTTAAACCTGGGACTCCAGAAAGGGAAAACCCATATGATGGACGGGTATCAAACCTGTAGATATTAGTGACATATGTAAGAATATGTACATATGCTTCACTAACCAAGCAACCAAAAAAGGCACTTCTTCCTTCAACATAACTGGAAGTTGCAATTTTATCTCCCTCCATCCAGAAGTACATGGATATTCCAAAAATCGTGTTCTTATGGTGCTTATTGTTGCAAAGATGTGTCTGAACCAGAACACCGGAACGCCCCTTCATGTATGGAAAACGGACGACAAACCTACTTTGGAGCACCATTTCTCAATTAAAGCCAGAGAATTTACAGTAAATCATCATCCGGACATGTGGAAGAAAAGGAGCACATCTCACCATACAGAAGCAATGTAACAAACTCCTCCTCAGAGCATCTCCCCGCTACAGTAGAGCCTCTTTTCGCGGTGGTGGCTCAGTCCTTAATCAAACTTGAAAAAAGCAAAAGTGGGATTACGGGCTTCATCACAGGCCACCAACCCACCACAATGCACTATATATGAGGGATGTTGTTTTCCCTCAAAATCACCATACAATTTTTACCTCAACCTTGATTTTCCCAAAAATCTGGATTCGATTCACTTTGAGTTCTTCAGTCACATCTTAACTCGATAGTTTCGAGGACCAAGCTGTGCAAAGAAATCCCGGAAGCGCTTGCCCCCCTGACGCTGAGGATGAACAACCGGTGAACTCAAATCGAACCAGGGCAGTTTTAACAGGGAAGGTACTTGTCGATGATCCTGAAGTTTAACAGAAATGCTTGGCTATCTCAGAGTAGATTCAGTCAGATAGTCTTCAGGTTCATTGGATAAAACAAATCCATTGAAGCCGTATCAAGTCGAGCAAGGGATGTATCCATTTGGTATCCAAATGTTTCACAGTTGGTGTTTGAAGAATATGCGGAAGTCAAATTGCATCATCTCCCCAAAAATCCGGGGTGAAACTAAAAATGTTTGAAACGACTACCTATACGTTCGAATTGTTTGGACATCTTTGTATTTCCATCAATTTTCTCATTGCACTAACATCTGCACTGCCGATCCGCAATGCCACGGCCTGCCCGCCCAAATCATTTCCTGCAATCGGACTTTTGCCACAACGAAACTCGACGGCAGAGTACACTCCCTCAAACGAACAGCAAATTTGCCCCTACAAATGGTGGTTTCCAAGTTCGGAATCTCCATTTTCCACAAGTCTATTTTCAGGGGCGAGGTGTTAGTTTCAGGGAGAGTACGTCTTGAAAAAAAGTGGGCAGCTCAAACATCCACCAACCCTTCAGGTACAAGAATTTTTCCACATGTCAACACGAGACATATATCTTTCATCCATTTCCATCGTTTCAAGCGGGAGTTTTTTTTGTTCCCAAGAAGGTTCGAAAAATTTCCCCCAATAAAAAAAAACATCAAGGATCAAGGCCTGAGGATCTTGGAGCCTTGCAGAGTGGTTTTTTCGGTTTGACATTTCTTGAACGTTCCAAAATTGCCTCACTTTTCTAAATGGTGAAACACCTCATGTTGCTGCAGGCGGAATTTCTTAGAAGTTGTTTGAAGGCTGGAGTATTTGACAAACAAAGAGAGAGGTTTGATCAAAATCCAAAAATTACGAAGCTGATTCGCACTGGTCGAAGTGGTAAAAAACTTACTGTGCCTGAAATCTTCGAGCAACACAAAAACTACTCAATGATACAAAAGTTCACCCTTCTCTCATCCAAAAAACACCACAACACAGCAAAGCAATTTCAACTAGTAACTTAGTATCCACTCCGAAATTTACGGAAAAGACGAACATGACAAACAGAAATCCAACCATTTTAAGTTGATGGTATCTCCTATAAAAAATGGAGCGGCACACCTGTCGGGCTCGACTAATCATCTTGCGACAGGGCTCTTCATGTAACACCTCGTCAGTTTTTTACAACCAGGGAAGGATGACATATCCCCGTATCCGGGCGGGAGATGATTTAAATTCAAATAAATATGAAGTAATGAAGTATGGGATGTTTAATCTCAAACTGGGGATTTTGATAGGGATGCTCCATTTAAAGATAGCAAGCTCTGTACCTGGGAAGATGATTTTCCGGCTTCCCAATAGGTGGGATATGTGATCGTTCCCTGGAGGGTATGCAAATTGCTTCTGCCAGAGAGTTGTAGAAAGCCCAAAGTGTTGGATAAAGTTAAGCCAGAGGGTCGGAAAGAAATTGCCACGTTGAAAAATCTAACGTCATGCAGAATTGGCCGCCATTGAAGCAAGTTAATCTACAGTGATCAAATGACTCTAGAGTAAAATGGGGTAACTAAGTAAAATGATTTAAAATGTCTATACACGTCATTTCATTTCAGCTTAGTTCATTTCATTCCATTCATTTCATGCATTATATGCATTTCCTTCATTTCATTCCTTTGCACATTTACCTTCAGCCATTCCATTTCATTTCATGTCGTGTCGAAGGTTAAAACAAACTGAAGTATTTGCGCAGGAGTTCTCCACCTCTCTTTTCGTGCCTGTTGTGATCGGGCCCCGATAAGTATTCGAACAACTTCAAGGTGCCCGTTCTGAGCTGCTATGGAAAGAGGGGCGTGTCTATCAATCGTCAGGCCTTGGTCTTTGTTGGCACCGGACTCAACCAGAAATTGGACAACTTCAAGGTGCCCCTGATCTGCAGCAACGAAAACAGGATTTGATCCAATGTTCTTTGCATTGGTCATACTTGGCACCCGACTTCACCAGAAATTGGACAACTTCAAGGTGCCCATTCTGAGCTGCAATGAAAACAGGCGTTGCTCCATTGTCTGTCTNGCGTTGTGTCTGTCATGCCTTGGTCTTTGCTGGCACCCGACTCAACCAGAAATTGGACAACTTCAAGGTGCCCACTGTGAGCTGCACTGAATAGAGGCGTTGCTCCATTGTCTGTCCTGCCTTGGTCTTTGTTGGCACCGGACTCAACAAGAATTCGAACAACTTCAAGATGCCCACGGTGAGCTGCAATGCATAGAGGTGTGTCTCCATTGTCTGTCCGACCTTGGTCTTTGTTGGCACCCGACTCAACCAGAAATCGGACAACTTCAAGATGCCCACGGTGAGCTGCAACGCATAGAGGTGTTGATCCATTGTCTGTCCGACCTTGGTCTTTGTTGGCACCAGCTTCAAGGAGTAGAAGTACACATTTAAGACTTCCGTTGGAGGCTGCCACATATAGAGGCGTTTTGTGATTTGCATCTTGAAAATTCGGACTGCGTGGGATGTTCAATTGCTGCTCGAGAAGTTTGTCATCATTTTGCCGGCATGCCACCATGATGCTTTGCTCCGTATCAGGAGGCTGAAACTCCACGATCACAAGCTGTACAACTTGCGTTACAAAGATTTGATCATTATCCAGTGGGCAATTGTCTTGGAGGAGCCGTAGTCTGAATCGCGGGAGGCCAATCTTTTGCGCCAAGCGCTGTTTTAATGCCTTTACTGATCGATCTGCAATTTCCTCATCTTCAAATACAGCAATTGATTCACCAGTTACTGCAGAAATCACTTCTAGCATGGGACTGAGTGAAGTCACCCCACTTCAAAAGGCCTGAGTAGCACTTCTTAAAATATCTTGAACCAAAAATCGCTGAGGATTCGGGCTGCAATAAGTATCACCTGTATTTTCCAACAAACAATACATCCGCATGGTGGATTGTCCAACCATCTATCTATGTTGTGTTATCCCATTAAATAAATTGCACCCACAACTCTTGAAAGGATTAGAAAAACTCGGTGGAACATTTTTTGGAAAGATACCCTGATCCAAAGCTCATGAAGCATGGAAACATGCACAAACCCTAAAACAGTGCCACAATTTTTGGTGGGTAAATTTCACTCAAAATCATGTCCATCCAAATAAAAGCTCATCTTGGGGCATTTCAGTTTTTTGACCAGATTTAAAATCGCATCTGTCTCCAGTTGTTGCCAAGATATTCCACCATGTTTCCAGATTCAAGCCAATGAAGACACCTGAACTGTCTTTTCGGTTATAACGATCCACCAACCTCTTCTGGCCAATATACATGAATTACATCCCGAAAAATTAACATGTCTCCTAAAAAAGGGACCATTTTAGAAAGGAAATGTTCATCTGAACCAACCAAAGCATCAATTTTCAGTGGTTTTGATGTTAGTTTTCAGAAGTTTTGAAGCATCAAAAACCATTGTCCAACATCCAAAAATTCGCCTTCACGAAGTCCAAATGTAGCACCTGCTGAATTCGAGAGATCTCTGTAACCACCTCGAAATTTCGGCGCACGGTTTCCCACGGAGTTCACGCCGTTACGGCTGAGACCAAGTCATGTGGTGGGGCACATGTGGCACCAAGTTCCATGTATAAATTTGTATAAATATGCCGTGCCAAATACTACAAGAGTATCTAAATCCACTTGCAACATGAAGATTGAATGTCGAAATTGTATGTTCATCGTTGTATATCTAGGTATGCAATGGTATCCATATGTATCAACATCCCTTTAAAAACATCCTCACTAAACTGATCCCTAAGACACAAATCACGACTATGTCAGTGGCAGATTCAAAGATCCAAATTGCAAATATATACTGAAACTTCCCGAGAAGTGCTTAGCTTGCACTTCACACAAAATGATTCGGAAATCAGGAACTCAATGAATTTCTGGGGCCGAAATCAGCCCTTCATCCACACACCCCCTAGGTTTACTTCCCAAAATTCGAATCATGTTTCAACTATCAACTATCAACACCAATCGATGGTTTTTTTAGCATTTGCGTTGACAAAGATCTCGGCCTATGCTCTGGTCGTTTTTCTGTTTCGGGAAGCCCCAGTTGCTGTTCGAAAATCTTGTTGTTCTTGCTCCTTGATACCACTGAGATCCTGGAATTTGTTGGTCGCCAAGGTGGGGGGAATTGACGGTCTTGTGCAGAGTAGACATCTGCAAAAGTCCAATTCAATGTTGTTGTGCAAGCTATGTGACAAATGCCAAATAGGCTGAAAAAAAGACAGAGACTTGCAGCAGACTTTTTGGCCATCCCAGCTTATGTAGACTTTACCATCAACCCTAATTAATGTACAGCTCTGAAACTGCCTTTCGTCATGCCAAATCTTTGGCTTGCGCCATTTCCCTTTAGATCCATGTTTCCTGTTTCCCTGGCTCTTGCTCAGTCACCCCAGAAAAATGGGTAAATACAAGGATGTGGTTACCTTTCTATACGTAAATGGTTGCTATCTTTAAATGGAGCATCCCTGGAAATGATCCCTTTGGCTGCCTTTCATGGCTCCCCTTGAAAGTCCTCTTTGATGTAGTGGACGTCATCATGCACAACCTCAAGGGAATAGAGGAAGGCAACAACAACAACAACAACAACAACAACAACAACAACAACAACAACAACAACAACAACAACAACAACACCCTTTTCCGAAACTTCGTGAACACTCTTGGGAATTGCATCTGACTATACATGGGTGAAAACACAATGGCAGGTTGTGTGGATGGATTTATGGATGGATGGACGGATGGATAGATCGATAGAAAGATAGATCGATAGACAGACAGACAGACAGGCAGGCAGACAGACAGACAGACAGATAGATAGACAGACAGACAGACAGACGGACAGATAGATAGATAGAAACAATTCCAGCCACAGCTGGAAGGGGATTATAATTGAAATGAATATAGCCCTCTGAAGTTGTGAAGTATGATCATGATCATAGAATATTCGAGCAGTACTGCATTGTTTGCCTTAAGACTCAAGAATGGCTAAAGGAGCAATCCCAAATGGACACAACAACAGACAACAACTACTTCAGTACAACGTTTCTCCCGCCTCCCACCTCCATGTATCAACCACCAACTCTGAGCATCCACACGCTTCGCATCTCTTTTGCCTGGGTCCCACAAAACGCGGAGATGTTTCGAGGTTGGAAAGACCTGCTGATTCATTAATTCCACTCGAAATTCGTGCAACTTGATGCTCCAAATCAAGTCTACAGGACTCATCGAAGTAGCAGAGATCAACCAGTATGAATCATTTTTGGGAAACTGCTGAGGTTGAAATTTGAATTAGATGTACAAATTGAGTACACTTTACTCTCCTATAGGTCATGGATTGGTGCATGTTCTTCTTGTTTGAAATTCCTGGCCATGGAAAGTTGGTTGCTGTTAAAGTCATTGGCGGCGACACTCAATCGCCGTTTTCCTCAAGGGGGTCTTTAAGTACAATTAGCTAGACTCACCCCAACCGCCACACCTAGACGTTTGCCAACCTACAACCAATTAAAAAGAACCATATACCCAACACCCAAACAAGAATGAAATATCTCCAAAGAATTGTAGATCCTATGAACATGTACAACTCCTCTTCATCTTCAGTGATTCTAATGCAACAAACTCGGAGTTCACAAGCTGTGACCATGTGCTTCTCTTCGCCAAGCAGCGTGACTTTGCAAACGCCCCTGGAGATCCGAAAATGCTAAAGCGTCCTTTGGGGCACAAAAAAAAGAGACCAAAAGACACACCAAACGATTTCTAGGAACTTCATAGTTTTCACGTTCCAGTTGCACTTCAACATCACATTATCAGAAACACTCACATTTTCCATTATCAAAATAGTTATTTTTCCCATGCAAAGCCCTATGTTTGATGGTTGTCTTGATGGGTGTGTCTCACCACTTGATCTTGTTGAAGGTTTCTTGATAAATCTGTTTGCAGATCTCTTCCTTTTTCGAATGCCAACGAATTTTTTGACACCTTGGCATAGCCCAAAGATTCATGGAAACTTTACTTGGTCCCTTACTTCTTGAACCCTCAAGTTTAGTTCCTGGAGACCACCCTGGTTGTTTTTTGGAAGTTGGCAAAAATCCCCAAAAACCCAACAGTTTCGCCCCTGAAAACTGGCGCGAAAGGCCTATGTTCAGGGGGGTTATCTTAGTTTTTTGGGGAGGGCAAAATCAAAAAACAAATCCCAAGTCAAGGGGAACAATCCCCAGGGACTTACTAACCACAGTTGCTGACAAAGTTACTAAGTGGGATGATCCTCCATATAAAATCCTCTCCCCCCCAAAAAAAAAAACAAGAATCTGCGTCCTTCTGTTGCAAAGATTGAAGCTCTTTGGCCACTTGGGAGGACACCGCATTGAGCGATTGCTGTTGACCTAAGACCTCACACGGCACATTGCTATGGGGGCGGAATTTTTGGAAACTGTATAGTAAAGCCTTTCTCCAATGATATAAGCAGATTGGAACCCTAAAAGTGACGCCAAAAATCGGTGTAATTATATAGTATACTACAATCAAAAAGAAACAAAATCCGAACAAAAAGTGATCCATTACTGCATAACATTGGAAACAAACAAGTCATGTGTTCTTCATCTTCATCTTCTTCATCTCATTTCAATGTCTATGTAGACCTGCCTTTTTTTATTGAAAAAAATGAGCTCTTCGCGTTGCTCATCTTCGCTTCAGCCTCAAAGCACCGATGTTTTTTGCTGGGAAATTTTCATGTGAGCTAAAAAAAAACAGCCGGATACTCTATATTGATACATACTGGTTGTTTAACCGGTTGTTTAATGACGGCATCCTTTTTTCATGGTTTTATGAAATATTCCCCACATAACTGGGTAGAATCATCCCCGACATTGACATATAACCGTAAACACCCAGGGGCCCTTTTTTTTCATTGCTCATGTTGCTTTGTGGCAGTGGCAGCCACTTTGAGGATCACAGAACTGGTCGGACGAGAAATTCTGAGGCCCTACCCGAAAGCTTGTTTTGGGATGCGTTCAGGTCTATCTTCAAATTTTGGCCAGTGCAGTGCAGAATGTAATGAATCCATGATACAACGAAACCGCAAACCATGCAATCCTCCTGAAATGCGAAAGCCTTTCAGAATCCTTTCGAAACAATCTCTAAAAAACTTCCCACCATGTAATACCCAGCATTGGAGAGTTGCTGAATATGGTCCAACAAAACTAAGAAGCCTCCAAAATGGTTGTAATTTTTCCCTACCCAAACAAAAATTACCTTCCATCACAAACCTCACCCTGGGAAGTTCGGAAAACCATCGACTCAAAAGTGCCGACTTTTGGTAGGGTAGATAGCACCTGAGAAACCCGGACCACCTGAGATTTGTGCTCCAACTCTTCCACCTTTTTTAAGGCAACGAGAGAAAACATGGGATCCACCAAAACGGGGAAAAGGAGATATTCCCAGGAGGCTATATATCATATGGTATTTCTTATACTGTATATATATATATACAGTAATCAAGGGAGTACCATAAGCGCAGTTCTCTATTGAAATGACTTTCTATGAAACCTGGGTAGTGTACATATGGTAGGAACAGGAATTGGTCAAATGAGTCACCCTTGTTGTGCTTCGGCTATTAGGTCTCACGGTCAGCATGCCAACCCAATTTTTTGGGCCCTACAAGCAATCTGTTTCCTGTCGACCACGTTGCACGCATCTTCAGGCCTTTTGGTTTGCTACCGGATTGAAATCCATTTTTAGACTCCCCAGTTTTTGTTCAGGAAGTATAATATATGTATGTCTGAATAGCCATTTGTCTCTAATGGTCGGTTGCAAAAAATAACATCCTGCATGAATGGCGGCAATACAACAACATCCCGCAAGCAGAATTTCACTTCTTCACCTGTTAGAACAGGGTTTGCTAAATATTGTCACTCCTTCAACATCACTTTAAAAAGCATCACTTAAAACTTCAAAGATAATGCATAAAGTCCCCAGAATCCCTAAAAATGATATTAAAAACCCCCCCCAAACAGGGAGGTGTTCATGGCTATTTCGAGATGGACTTCCAACTCTGACCACCACCAGGTCACATTGGCGCCTGTTGCTCCAGGCGCTGTACACCATTCAGGACTGCAGTAGATGCTCTCTGAAGCGCATCGCAGCGCTCTTTGACGCGCTCCTTCCCAACAATTTCGCAACGAAAACTGCTTGGCTAAAGTTTGGGTTGTGCCCCCTGCCCAGGATTCCAGTCACCACCAGGATGACATTACACCTTTAGGTTGGGGATCCCTACATAAAACCTTCATTTGCCACTATTACTTAAAGGGGGGATAACCCAAGTTATAGTGTCTCTACATTTTGAGAAGGCTTAAAGGAATCCAGCAAAAAGCAGACCCTTCCCAAATCAAAACCAATCAAAACCCAGGCTCATTTAGATTCCATCCATGATTAGCCAGTAAAGCGATGACTACCTATTGAAGCTGAAAGGAAAGTCTCAGGCTGAGAATGTGCGGAAAGTTGTCCCTCACAATCCTGAGCATGAGTCTCCATTTCGGATCGTTCAAACCAACCTTAACAAACCTTAAGCAACCATAAGCAACCTACCAAGTACATTTCAGACATGAAAACAAACAAATTTTGCAGACTTTCGGGAAACCATGATTTTCAAGCACTTGGCACCCCATCATTCCCTCATTTCGAATCACCGGTTGGCTCCAGATTCGCATCAAGTTGAGCTGAGGCCGCCTTTCGAAAAATGGGACTGGTCGTCACATGTGACCAGCTCTACGGGTGGAGATGTTCCTCCTAGAAATGGGAGGACCAAGATGCCGCATCTGTTGATGGAAGAAATTTCAAACAACCACCTGGGATGGTGCTAAAACCTTGGTAAATCATGAGATAAACTATATACTTATCAACTGGTGCAGGATTTCTGAACCATCAACAGTAGCAGCTTTATCTGACAGGAAAATGGAAGATGTTAGGCCTTTCCACCATTTTGCAAAAAGCCATCTGGGCGGCAAGGTTTCCCCATCTCCCACCCCACCTGCTGTGAGGTCTCCTGAGATGCAAATAGGGCCAGAAGTGTCAACAAAGTAAAATCGTCAGCATCAATTCGTTGAACAACTTCAAAAAGAAAAAACAAAATGATACTGTGAGTCACTTTTTTTCGCAACAAAAATAATTCAAGAATACCACTGGGTCACTAGGACACCCTCTTCAGTTGTGTGGCAAGTTGGTTTTTTAAAAGAACATGCTCTTACACTCCCTAAAACTAACAATTCGCCCCTGAAACTAGGCCATCCCAAAAGGAAATCCAACCATTGATGTTCAGGTTCCAGCCGTTAGTTTTCAGGGAGGATAACACATTTGTTGCTGGTTGGAAATGTTTCTCTCTTTTTGTGTCAGTTTCTGAGGTAAGGTTGGTGCTTTCCTTTCGAAAAGCTTTAAAAAAAAACTTGTTTGGAGCCTCAAAAAGTAAAGAGGGAAACACATCGTGGAAAACCCAAAGTCATGAAGGTTTGCTTCAGATGATTTTCCTTTTCCATTGGCTGACTTTTAGGTTACATGTTATATAATTTTTTTCGAGTGTATATTTCCTATCCATAGAAATCAACCTTTTTATATGTGGATAAAAAAAGGGAGATCCCATATTTTTCCCCAACAACTTCTTGGGAAGGAATCTTAAAACACCTTCGGGAACATATCCACCCATATCCTCTTAGGCCCTTAGTCTATTCGGTTCCAAATTCATCGAACCGCTTAGGCTTCCATCAAAAACAATGGTTCAGCCGAAGCCGGCAACCATACTGTTGATGGAAGAAATCCCAAACACCCACCTGGGAGGGTGCTAAGACCCTGGTAAATAGTGGGATAAAACTACCTTTCCCTCAACTGGTGAACTCTCACCGGATTTCTGGACCATCAGCCTTCACCAACATCATTGGCTTCGCCAAGTCACACTCTTCCTCAACAGCTCCAGCACTGGATTGACGTCGTCCATGGTTATCCGCCCGATTGATCCAGCGCGAGGCGTTACTTGCGTAGGGCTAAGGCTAGCATCGACCACCGGTGCGGTAGCCGTGGGTGTACCCGGGCTGGTGGGCGGCAAATTCACGTTGAAAGGCTCTGGATCCTTGCAATCTACGAGTCGGATCAGGTGAAGAGGTAAAAAATATCTGAAGAATATCTTTTTTGAATAGTATGTGTATAGCGGTATATTTCTGAATATAAATCTTGCTTTGCAGAGTGAACATCACGCATCAGTTTGAAGGATCTTTGGAAGCACTTTCAAGTGGTTGTCGTCTCATGTTTTGACGACTCCCTGCGCAGACGTTCATAGCAATTGTTGCTGAACAGCTCTCTTCAGGGGGCTTTCGATTTGTTCTAAGAGGATCCCCCAAACTCTACAATAAACCTTTATGATAGGTCCTACTTACCACTTACGACTTATGCGTTGATCCCAAAAAAGTCAAAAAAACATCCACCAATTCAGCATCCTGAACCGATTTCAAAACAAATTGCGTCTGAAGAATGCATGGAAGTAAACTTTACCCAGGTTTCCTACTAAAAGCTGCACCACATTCAAGCAAACCTTGGCAGTGCCCCATGCCACCCATCTGTTTGAAACCCCCCAAAACGGATGTTTCTTGTGACCGAAGGAACTGTCATCTTCTGCTCCAAGTTGTCCAACTTCTCTCTGAGCGAAACGAGCCTCGGGAATTGCCGTCGCAGCTGTGGCAGCTGTGGGTGAAAGTGCCATGGCAAATGCAAGCTTTTGAGACGGAGCACCACCACTACCACCACCAGCAAGAACACTAGACAATCAACAACAACTACAAAACAAAAAGCAATAAAACAAGCAAGGAACCAAGCAACCAAAGAGCCAAGCAACCAGTGAACCAGAGAACCAACCAAAGAACAAAAACACAAAACACAAAACATTAACCACCACATCCCCAAATCGTTCCAGAGCATCTTCTGATTGTTTGTTGTCTCTTTAGTACTTTATATATATATATATATAGACACATATATATAAATATATATATATATAAGTGGTCTTTGAATGATCCAATGGCTGTCAAAGTGAACCAGGAACGTGCCAACAAATTTGTGGGAGCAACTCAAGAGCATGTTGATCCCCTTGGCCCAAGTCTCCATGAAATTGACAAGGATCATTTCAGATCCACAGAAGTATCATAGTTCCTTGCCCCTCCTAAAATGTCATCCTTTTTAGCTGGAAAACTCTAGGGACTCTAAGGAAAAGGTTCTCCGAGTTTCTTGGGGGCTCGGCGAAGAACTAAATCTCGAAAATGCCATGTCCTCAAGCCATCAAGACCTTCAAACAATAAAAGGTAATGCCTTCTCTAATAAGGATATTTGCGGTATGGTACTTCAATTTGCACCATGGACCATAGATCTTCTGCAAACTTTTAAGAATCTCAAATCCTCCACCTTTCAATTCAAATTCAAACTTTGATTTCTACCCAAAGCATGAATTGCCATAATAGCGATGATCATAAACTCAGAAAAAACTTCAATGCTCACACGTCTCTGGCAGGAAATTTTCTCTTTTCTGGAACTTCCCATCTCCAACCCAAACCTCTCATCATCTTCATCCCATCCGTAAAAAAAAAACACATCCAACCGCCAAACCACTTCCTTCCCTTCCCCAACAACCATTTCGCCCACACTTCCAACTTCCAACCACAAACCCAGCCATCCCCACCAATCCAACGAGCAACGACTTGTCTAATTCATGTTCTCGTTGACTGAGTTGGTCCATGACTTCACTTCGCCACTTTTCGGCACCCTGTGGGGGTTTTTGGTCGGAAGATCCAATCCCAAACAACGCGTCAACCTTTAAAAAAAAAAAAACGGTGATTGTTGGGAAAAAATGATAATAACCATATTTCTACCAGTCAAAAATTGTTGCATTCCACAAACTTGTCATGAGGTATTTGTTGGGTTTTCATCTCACTGGAAAATTCATACGAACGGAATTCGGGCTTTCTGTCCCTGATGTCCAACGATGACGTTTGGGATTCAATATTCCGGGGAAGTGCTTCTTCAAGACCTCCTTCCCACTGGCCAATTTAGGAAACTTCCTGTCAAGATGGCCAACGAATTGAGTAAAATCATCCTCTGAATGTCACAAAAATGTGTTTGCAGCGCACGGCAGTTTAGAAAAATATCAATCAAGGCTTGAATCTATTCCACTTGCAAATCACAGCTGCAACTTTCTCATATTTACCCCCATCAACCTCCTCAACTTGGGGGATTTCTGTTGAACAGATATGGAAATCCAGTACCTGCGGGGTTTTTCCGGGAAAAAAAAGGGATCCAAGTTGGGTCAAAGTTAGAAGATCTGATCGTTTCGGTGGTGATTTTTGGCCACCCCTTTGACAAATATGCGCAAGTCAAATTCGATCATGAAACCCCAAAAATCATCAAAAAATCTGGGTACCATCAGAAATTCTTGAAACCACCACCTAGCGCCATGAATCATCAAGTCAGTCTTGAAAACTCGAAAAGTTACCAAGCCGTGCCTGGCGAAGCTCATTGCGGACAGCGGTCACCAGAACATCACAGAGGCTCTCCTGGCCGCGTTGATTCAAACAGATTCATTGACATCCTGTGGAAAATATAACTCTCAAAACTTCAACAACCACTTTTGCATGCAAAAATCGAGGTTCGCTATATGAATGTCCTCCCTTATTTTGTAGCACAAAAAACTATCGTGGATTATCTACTGATTTTCAGCCCGTTGGTGACCTTGAAAAAAGGGACATATATCAAGCCCTGTGTGACAAGAGAATCTGTAAATGTATCCCAGCTTCATCAAACAAATCCTAGATAAAGCTACAGGGGTAGCCGTTATTTCACCTTGGCTTGAAGAAAACACAACACACACAACATTCCCCTCCCAGTCGTGTTTCATCTTCAGATGCTTCCCTTCCAACTGCTTCCCCGAAAAAAAATGCCGTCCAGTTTGTTGGCAAAGCCCTTTTTGCAGAGCTCCAAGACCTGAAGGGATGCCATCAGTCAGGTCAGGGGTGAATTCGAATCTCGGGACCCTCATTTGAGGTCATGGTTCATTGATGGAAAAACGGTGACAGGAGATACAGAATTTTCCGCTTCTCATCTGACATTTTCACTTTGGATGGTCAAATGAGGTAGATTCATGTGATGTCTCAAAAATTAGCCTATAAACATCCCCTCAAAAACTTAGTTTCTTCTTCGAATCGTCATGCAAATTTTCACCGAAAAACCCTCCACAGTTTGGGGTTGATGCGACTCCCAGAGAGGGATCCTGGGCATCCGGGCATCATGCCATGCACCACTGGGCTGCGGTGTTCCACCTCGTTACCCGAAAAGGGAAAAGAAAAATCCCAAGGGACATCTAACAAACCATTTCAGCCACGAAAATAATCCTCTTACTTTTCATAAAATACTGGTTGTTTAATGATGGGATCCTTATAATGGTTTATTGTAATCCCGATATAACTGGGTAGTATAATCCCCTATAAACCCTCAACAACTAGGATGTTTTGCATTGCTCATCTAACAAACCATTTGTTTTGAGGAAGTTCCAGGAAATATGTGTTTCAGATGTATTGCCAACTTTTGGCATATTCCAATCAAGCTATTTGGAGGTTTTTTGTACTTTTGTTTAGCCATTTTTCAATGTCATCTCATATACTCCAATACTTCAATCTTGAATCAAGTCAGAGTCCTTAAAATCCCAGACAAAGACTTGACAACTATACTGTCAGATGACATAGTCTTTAGTAAAGGCTGAAATTTCTGGTAAGCCTTGTTGGCGTAGGTTTTGGTTTTATCTGTGGTATATCCAGTGGATTCATTTTGAGAGATGTTTGCCTCAAAAAATCTCTGGCGATTGGATTCAAACAAGGGTCGTCTCAAACACTTAATTACACAAATTCTCAAAATTAGTATCACCATCCACAACCATCCACAACCATCCACAACCACTTTCGTTGACCCAACTGATTCCCAAGGATAAGGAAAATTGGCTCAGGTGGTATCTCCAAAAGCCACCACCAGCCGCGACATCGCCCAGGTTCCCCCGACCATCGCCCACTTTGCGGCTCCGCGACACTGGAAAGGCATGGGATTTTTTGAGGCCACTGAGTTTGAGAGTAACACCCATCTGAAAACTCTAAAAAGAAAAAAAAAATGACTTCATATACAGTAGTTGAAAAAAATTAAAAACAAAAAACAGTGACTCTGTTCATACATATAGAACCCTTCCAATCTGAACCAAAACAACCGAAACTAAACAAAAAAAAACTAAAAAGAAACTAATTTACCAGTTTTCATTGGCAAACATCCCCGCAGGAGATCAACCAACCTTCGCCTACGACTTCCCCCGCTGCTGCGCCTACAGGTCCCATAGGCGAGGCGGTGCGGGCCGCCGAACCTTGATCCGGCCGTTGCGTGGTTCCCCAAAAAAAAACGAACCGCTAGGTTTGTGGGTCCCTGAAAATCTGGAGGTCTTTTTTTTTTAAGAGTCTGGAGATTTAATTTGACAGATGGCTGGCTCAATATCTTCGAAAAGTCTTTTGGTGAAATTGGTGAAGTCTTTAAGGATCGCCGGAATGGAGTGCACCCCAACCAATTCTTCTGAGTTCCCCAAGCCGGAGTTGGGCCGAGCCATCTTGATGGAAGCTTCCGGGTTGAAGTTCACCCCCCCCCCAACAAGATTCCACCCCCGGATTTTTTTTTAAAGAGGATTCCAAAGGCTGGATTGTTTTTTTGTTTGTTTCTTTTAAGTGACGTTTTTTTTTCATTTAAAAAAAAAACAAGAACTCACTGACATTACTGACACCTTTTGTCATTCAATATATTCCAAAAAAGTGTTTCTGAAAGCCCAAAATCTTGTAATTCAGAATTTTCCCGGCTGTGCTGTTGGTGTGGAACGGAAGGATCGGTGAGAAGCAGATGTCGCTTCGGCACTCCCCCACTTTGAACCCAAAGCGCGCCACAATGGAAATCCAGGCCAAGGCCATGATATTTCACCAATGGAAAAGACATATATATATATATATACACGTCTATATGTATCTATACATACATACATATGTATATTACACGCATTTTTCTCACATGTACGTATATATATACATACATATTTATATATCTATCTTTTTTTTCAGTCGGAATATCTGTTGGTGTCTGGAATCACCAGGTCTAGGGAAATGGATCTCAATATTTTTTTACTCTTCCCTTTCAAGAGAATGGGCAAAGGTTCTCCCAGTTGAATCATTTTCTACCCTGGAAGATGAACATGTTTGACATGCTGGGATTGCAGTTCCTGGCTTTATTCGAAGGGGGCCTCAACTGGAAATCTTTTCAACAGCCCCTTCACTGGTGGTTGTTCCTAGTTTCTCTGTGTCGACTTGTTTCCAACAATGCCTCAAGAGAAATAGAGAAAGGATTTGGGGATATGGCGCTCACCCCAACTGGATTGCGAATTAGCTGGTTATATATATATATATTATACATATATATATATATATTATACATATGTATATATATATATATATTGAACCTCCAGCCGATTTCAACCATTATTCACCCATGTCCCCTCTTCAACATATCCCTATTCAACGACTATCACCCTTCTGATGTGGCCATGCTCTAAGCTACTCCCAAACTCAACAGCTGCTTGAACCACCCAGGATAGGCGCCTGTATGCTGGCCTGGCACAGTAAAAAAAAATGCGAGGAATTCAGCTTTCAACCATCCTTCTTCAGACTCTCCTCCCCAATTTTGTTTGACCTTTAGCAAGTCTTCATATTCGTAGGTATAGAAGATTCTCAAAACTCTCAGGAGGTCAGAATCTGAAGGAATACCATACATTCACCAAGTGCAATGACCAGTTCTTTCAGCCACGGGTTTTTTTCTACAGACCTCATAGGTACGTACACGTCGGACAGGAGCGGTAGAAACTGCTCCTGTTGGGATCGATCACATGATTTGGTTCCGGGAGATCGAGACGCTTGGCGTGAATCTGCTACAAGACGCTTGAGTGGAGGCCCAAGTGTCCCCGTGACTTTTCATGTTGAAGCTACAAATGATTGCTGCTCTCCCATGATTTCAGGTATTATGAAAAATGGCCAGAACTTGCGGCCCAAGAATATCATAGATACTTCTATCTCACAACCGTCAACATTATCGCAAGCGTCTTGCCGACCCTTCTCATTGGCCTTGACGTGCAAGGCTGTTACAAACATACCTGAGTGATGTCGGCAGTTGAGCAGCATGAGTCCCAAAAAAAAATTGTGCGTTCATGGGAATCCTTCCGAAAAAGTGTGGTGAAGCACAACGAAACACATCAAGTTGATCCTTTTCAAACTTTCACCATGGAACTTAAATCTTTTTTCTTGGGGAAGAACGACCCACCTGCTTGTGGCCAAGGTGCTCCGGAACCGCAACTTGCTTGTTGCACTTGCGGCAGCGTCCCAACTCCTGGTGAAGCACGGCACAGGAATGCGACTTTTCATGGTTATATTTGCCGTCGAACTGAGAGGATCAACCAAATTGACATCAAAAAACTTGTGGAAATTTCAAACAGCTACAGTACCCTCTTCACTTTCAGGGTTTCTACAAAACTCGCCACCAAACAATTGTATAGAATCATTTTCGGATAGAGAGTAATCTACGTATAACATCATCCAACAACATAGACTCTCAAAAATTGTTGCCATGAGATGTGATTTTATTGAAGACATAATTTTTCCCCGCCGTCACAGTCGATCGTTTTTTCCAATTGGTGATCCGAAAAAAAACGAAAGTTTTTCGCACAGGCGCCCCTTTGTGCGCCGCCAGTTGGAAGCTTCGCTAATCGGCTAATCTTCTGGAGCAGCCTGACGCTGGACAACAGAAAGGGAATGATTTCAAAACCGCCATGTGCCTGAAAATAAATACTATATATATAATACATTCTAAAAACAGTATATGAGCGTATGTATAATATATGTATATATGTATATATATGTATATATATATATGTATAATTATATTTTGTCAATGTTTATGTACAGTTTTTTATGCGTGCATTACTTCTTACACTCTCGATGTGATGGTATTCATTCTCCCAAATCAACCTTGCACGCGCCATCTCCACGAGTCACCTTTGCATTGACTTGGCTCTCTTCCAGTTGTATCTGGGACGGCGGGTGGTTTACCAGGTGCTCGTTGGGTTGATTGCTTTCGGTTACCCAAATCTCCTGAGTTGTCTTTACATGTTCGCTACAAAAAAAAACGCAGATAGAAGTTTCACACATCTAGATCCGAATGACGGGCACAGATCCTCACAGTTTATTGTCAATGTTGCAACCATCACCGGGCTGTTTGCGATCCGGATGTGCCATTGGAATTCTGAATCGGAGTCTATTAGCACTGTCGATATCTATTGATGGAAGTAGGATGTTTAAACCTGTAAAGAACGGGATAAACTAGCTATCACCTGTTGCAGGATACAAGCCATCAGCAGTTCTTTCTTGACACCTACCTTTGGGCTTCATGAAAAAAACACAATCACCTAACAGCATCTTCATGGATCTGCAAAAGATGCAGATCAATTCTACATAGCCACTTCTTCATTTACATCTTAACCAATCATTAATATCATATATGTTTCCATTGCGTGGTGAACCCTCCCAGGATGCCAGTGACCTTTTTGGATGACATTGCATTTTTTGGATCGGGGATTTCAACCTGAATCTTCATTTGTCGCTGGAATCCTGGGAGGGGTCCGCACTTGATGTTTACATATGACAATTCTCTGAAATTACCGTATGAGAAGTGATTCAAACCCTTGTTACATTCCATTGTACTGGTTTGTTAAGAGGGGTCCCTATACTTGCTATTATAATTTTTTGATAGATAGGTAGTCGAATCCCCCAAAAAAAACAGCAAATAATCAGGGTCAACTGGTCGCTGCTCATATGGCACTCCTTTTTCACCTCAAAAATTCCGTTCTCGGCGGCACCTGCTCCAGTAGCTCCTTCTTTCGACCCTCGAGAGTGGCACAGCCTGTGATTTCCAACTTCCAATGCACCCATGTTTTTAGCTGGAAAAAAATGGGTAAAACCTTGAGAAACCAAGGATTTTTTTTGAAAAATCTGGTCCTTGTTGCTCCCTCATTTTAAAAAAAATACAAAATCGATGTTTTTCAACCCATTTTGGATGATTCGCCAACAACAAGTCGTCAGGATTTGGGGTCCCATGGGCCATACAGCGAAAAGGTCATGACAATCGTAGAGGGAAATGAAGAAAAAATCGACTTCAATACATGACTTCTATAAGTATTCATGAAGACAGGATTGAGCAATTGCTGACTGTCCACACTGCACACTAAGAAAAAAACTGGTGCCATCTTCTTCACCTGAAAATATGTTTCGGTTTTCCTACATCAAGTCGTCCCAAAAGCATCACCAGCATCGCATGTCGTTGCGCCGAAGGCACGGTCTCGCCAGGCGCATTCCGCCAGCTCTGCTGCTGCCAAGTCATCTCGCAGGGTACTGGCAGAGGTGGATACCACTTGGGCACTGATCAAAACCCTTGTGACACGCCATCAAACTGGTGCTTTAATAGGGATCTTTATAATGGCCTAACTATAATCCATAATAATCCATATGTATATATGAATATATATATATACATATTTATATATATAGCTGGATAGTATAATCATAATCCGTTATATACAGCAAATATTATAACAGGGCTTTGGTCACTACTCACTTGGGAATCTTTTACCGAAGACCCCATGTCGCGATGTCATATACCTTTAGAAGTGCAAACGCTGAATTTTAGCGCCAAAATTGTTGAGTCCACTATCCTCTCAGGAAGCATCGCTTTACCCTTTTTTAGGATAGCCAACCGAGTATTAGAAAGACAAGAAAAAACATGGAGTCTTACTCTGTCTCACAAAAAAACATATGCCAGCCTATTCCAGTAGCTCTTTAGTTTGATCTCTGAAATCGTGACTTGCATCGACACTGCATTTCAATCAAAGGTGTCAAGAGGGAAATCAAACCACAAAATGGAAAGCGGTGTTTTTGACACAAAAAATCTCCATCAAAGGCGACCAAACTCAAGGCTTTCTGGTGTTTCACCATCCCTCCGGGGAAGCTGCCGAGCCCCTGGGCACCTGATTCTCTCTGTCTTTTTGCAACGGATGTCCTGCAAGGCGGGGTTTTCAGGGGTTTGAGAGAAGACCTAAGGCTGCTAACAGCCAGAAATAGATGGAAACTACCCCAAAAAAAATTCTGGGACACACATAAAAAGGCGGTAAATTGACTTCGAAAATTCCTCGATTCCTGTTGTATTACATCCTTTTTGTTGCCTTGTAAAATTGTAAACTCTTTCATTGTAGTCACTGCATTGAGCTTCCCCAGTACTGGGAATCATCATCGAACCCGATAAAAACAGTGCGGAAATACCGATTTTCGATAACCTCAAGGTTTGCTTGTGTCCAATCCAATGTCTTCAAGGGATAACTTTCATCGACTTCCACCCATGAGAGAAGCAATTCATCTCAGTTTTGAAGCTTGGTTTTTGGGCTTTTTTTAATTTTCTTCAATCATTTTGGGTCACATGGATGCGCATCAACTATACTGTGTATACATATTATATATATATATATATACCTGTCAACCATTTCACTAACATCTAAAACCTATGATTCTTTTAAACACATTCCACATTTCAACATCACACAATGGTTTTTCTCGCACACATGCAAAATAAATAGCTTGCATCTCAACATCTCTGGGTGAAAAAAAACGTCCTGCAGCATTTGTTGCTTTTGGTCCACCTCTTCACAGAGTTCCTCCTGGTAGACGACTCAAGTCATAAGGGTTTCGCCAAGCACCACTGTTGCCAAGCACAAAGGTAAGAAGTCTGGGTAGTGAACTTTCAATTCCTAAACCACCGTTTGCTTGAAATGACATCGCAAGCCCCTAAAAAGGTTCCCAAAATGAGGAATTGAACCGCCCTTGGACCGTAGACATACCACTCCCCTCCCCCAGAAAACGGCGGTCTCCAGCTGCTGTTGCAACTCAGCCTTCCGTTGCCTTGCTGCGTTTGGTGCATGGGAAGCTGCCGCAACCTCCGATTCCATGCGCTGCTGAGCTAAGCCTTGCAGAGTTGCTGTGCCCTCCCTGAAACTAACAGCAAGTTCGCACCTGGTTGGTTTATAGGGATCCTTATAATGGCTTATGAAATAATCCTCATATAACTGGGTAGGATTTCATTCCCTATACAACCGAAACAACCAGGGTTTTTACTTTGCTCACCTGAAAATAGATGGTTGGAAGACAATCCTTTCCATTTGGGAAACCTTCCTAGCAGGTTCTAAGTTAGTTCTACGGAGTGGAAAGGTGCCATTTATTGTGCTATGTTAATTTTCTTGTGGGATTAGACTGATTAGATGTTTTGTGAAAAATCATCTATTTAAATTCAATCATAATTTGTCATTTGTATACTATACATACATAAAAGAGACAAAGAAAAAGACGTGGTTGCTGCGTTTTGCATTCCTTGTGACAATCCGAGGAAAAGTATGTAAATTGCGTGAGGCAGTTTTCATCCTCACAGGTGCCTCAAAGTTGCACTCCAGAATTGGGAAGACCGTACGGTCGTTTTATCTTTCGAGATTTTGGTCCGTTTACAACCCACCATTTTTCCTTTACCCCATTATACCACATGGTCTTTCAGAACTCCAAGCGTCATTGTTCGCTCTGCTCCAACTTCTCCCTGCGTCGCAACATGGAAGACGAGCGCTCGTCCAAATCCGCTTCCTTCGCTCAGGGCACTTTTTTTTCACCACCGTCCTTCCCGAAGTGTTGAGACAAAAATTCAGGAGAGACGTATCATAGTAAGCTATACCATAATCAATTATAATCATAAATCAATATATACAATAGTTCCAGTAGAGTGACAAAAAAGTGGGACCCCCATTTGACAAAACATATTATATATATATATATATATGTATATATATATATGTTCCTTTAAGTCTGCCCATTGCCACAATTGCCTATAGTAACCTCTTGTTTTTGCAGAAGGGAGGCAACTACTCAAAAAAGAAAGCTTGCAGAATGCAAAAGACCAAAACAAATAAACAGTCATAGCTTGCAAATGTAAATGATATGCTAGTTGGTGGTTTCAACCTATCTCAAAAATATTAGTCAAATTGGAACATTTCCCCAAGTAGGGGTGAAAATAAATAATCTTTGAGACCACCACCTTGTATAGGTTTACCAGCACAACAGTGGGGAGCTGTGGACCTGTTTTTTTTCATGGGGCTTGGCAAGTCCCTATCTTGGAGCTGCACCGAAAACTTGTCCAAAAGTATTTGACACAATCGATCCATACGGTTGATGGTCCAGAAATCCGGCGAGAAAACCAGTTGAGGTTGGTAGTTTCTCCAATTATTTACAGGGTTGCAGCACCATCCCAGGTGGTTAGCCGGATTTCTGAACCATCAGCAGTATCTCTCTAGGACGAGGCAATATTTGAAAATGATACGGTGCGCAAGTAAGAAGGAAAAATGTGGTAATAGGAAAATATAGTAAATTACGTATAGTAAAATACACCAAGAGGGAAAAATAAACAATTCAGATCGGGAAGTATCATTGGAATCATGGAACTACGCTTTCATATGCCAGGCACTTAGAACTTGACCCAGGAACCATCGCTTCAACTACCTCACGCCGAAGATCTTTGAAGATCTTTGGTATTTTTCCCAAAAACAAGAAAGCAGGAAATTATATTATCACCAAAACCCGTGACACTATTGACACTTTCTGCTTTTTTGGTGTCACAACTCAAAAATCATCATCCAAAAACCCGGGATCCCTTTTTGTGACACCTTCATCTGCAGCTCACGCCGCAGGGGTTCCAATTTGCTTTGCCACGAAGTCACCATTTCCCGAAGCTCCTCCAATGGGGAACCCAAAATTAGCAATCCAAACGTGGCACAAGTGGCTTTAAAAATAAACATACAGTCGTTCTTCTTTCATCCAAATGAAAAAAGCAAAGAAGGGTTCAGAAGATTTTCCTGAAATACTCCCTACCCTGTGATTTCAAAAATTCTGGGGTTCTTTTTAGCTCCCCCCACATCACAGGATAGAAAATCCTCCCCCCCTTTTTTCACCTCCCCTGCCCTCCCTCCAGCCTCGCCCTCATGCCGTGCAGCCTTCAGTGCTGCTTGGCGTAGCGGCATTTTGCCACGCAGCTGAGCGGTTTCAGCTTCCAGCAGTTTCAGGTCCTCCGCGGCCTCCACCACCTGCAGGGCCATGAGGATACGGATTCCATGAGTCATGCTGGTTGTTTAAGGGTTCCGGGATCCTGCTATTTCGTGGTTTATGATAATAATCCACATATAAATCTTTGTAGCATGTCATCCCGGACAAAAACCCTAAATAATAACTAGGGTTTTTTTCATTGCTCACATGAGGATTTCAGGGTCACAAGTCGTGATGAACTTTTTTAAGTACCAAAAATTTGGATGCACTTCTTTAATCTTTCCACATCTTGCGTAGTGAAGATTGGTTCTAAGGAAATCGGAGCAAATCTGTCACCAGAACGACAAACAAATGCAACTGCCAGCGCTATAAGTTCCAACAAAAAGTCCCAGCTTTTGAGGATTACTCAATGGAATGATCTGCACTTTGGAGGTTGCTGATAATGGAACCGACTTCAAACCCATCCAACCCATCCAATATGCAACTAATCCTTCCAACCAAAAACTGCTAGGCAGTTTGAAGTTTGTGAACTTCCAACCTCGCAACGATCCTGCCAGCGTTGCCTTTCCTCACAAATGTGCTGCAAGGATTCTTCAACCTGAAACAATGTGTTTGGTTGGTAACCAACCGAGGAATCCGTTGGGAAAACCCTACAGGACGACCTTCAGCAAAACTTCTACGAAAAAACAGCCCCAGCTGTTGGGTCCACAAAAAGGAGGTAGGTAGTATAGCAGCTTCCCACCCTAGTGCCTTGAAACCACCAGTGGAAGTTCGAGCCTCGAGCCCCTGCAACTTGAGCCAAGTCACTCTTTCCATGCGTTTGCTCAGGCGCAATTGCTGCCTCATCTGTTGCCGCTCCTGCCGCAACACCTGGCAACGCCAAAGGATCAAAAGTGCCGAAGATTCGCAGTGAGTCAACCTTTTCAAAGCGGCTTCAAATGTCCAAACCAAATTGGTGTATCGATGGATTCACAAACCTCGAGGTGCTGAAAAGGAGCACCTCGGGGACACTTGGAAGTACTAGTACCAAAGAAGTGACCATAAAATGGACCCCCAATCATTCCATCAACCAACTTCAAGGACTCGTGGACTATTCCAAAAATGTGGGGTCATTCCTTTCTTGAAAAAAAAGGACACAAACCAGCCAACCACAATGGTAACCCCATGGTTTAACCCCCCGTTTCCCACTCAAACATCCGTCCCTTGCCACCGTTGGGGACCGTCCGAAAAGAGCAAAAATCCGCCTCCTGATGTCGTTCCGCCAAGGTGGCTTGAAGCTGTTGTGCCTCTCTGGCGCTTTGCTGCAAGGCCTTGAAAGCAGGGAACAAAATGGATAAAAATGGAGTGATTGAAAGACATTGTGTAAACATCCCACAAAAGATCTTCTACTTCTACTTTCTTCTTTGTGTTCTTCTTTGAAGTGTTTAAAATTTTGAAATCACCAACCGTCAGTGCCCTTTGGAAGATTCCCTTGTGACACCTCGAGTTCTTGTGACACCTTCAACTCCTGCAGCAAAAACTGCTCTCGACGCTCCACCAGTTGTTCCTCCTTGGACCATACCTTGGAGGTCGAAACGGGAAGAAACCTAACTGGAGCTCCATACCCTCTTGCTGCCATGGTACTCTTGATGGAAGAAATCAAGCTAACCAGTTGAGGTTGGTAGTTGAAATCCCATTACAGGGTTTTCTTAGCACCATCCCAGGTGGCTAGCTGGATTTCTGAACCATCAACAGTATCATCAAAAGAGAATATGACATTACCACATGAAAATTCCCCCATGCTTATTGGAAAACTCACTGACTCATGATATGCCACAATGATAAACCCTTTACATGAGTGTGAATCATTTGGAATGATCATCCAAAGTGATTTTCCTTACGTCGCTTCCAACAGCCATGGCACCTCAGATTCCAAATCATCCACCTTACGAGTTGATGGCTGGGGTTCGATGTTTTTGCAGGATAAGAACCGACAGATGTTGGAGAAAATGATGAAACGAAGGGGTACTCAGTTTTGAAGGTTTGAAATGATGGAGGTTTGTAAATTTCCTACACTCACACCTTTTTTTGGGCGGGTGTAGCGATTTATCATGATGATGTCCAACTGTACAACTAAGTTTTATTTTGTAATAGCTAATGAATGTTCCTTGGGGGATAGGACTCTCCTAAAAACGGTATCTGCATTTAACACAACACAATCAGCACATCTTGGGATAAAAAATCTCAGGACTCATCCAAGGCTGTTGCATATCTACCCTGCGAGATTGGAACACGCAGTCCAAACACAACGAAGCCTTTCCAAGTCCTGATTTAATGATCGAAAGCTATGCGATTTTTATGCCCTGATATTCAGTGAGGTTGTGATTACTTCAATTCATTCATGAATCTAAGTGATAGGGACATTCCCTCCAGCTCTGAATATGACATGTCCAATGGTCACCTGATGGAAAAAGATGTCCTTCCAAAGAGCTGTCCAAAACTAAAAACATTCTTGTTGGCAACTCACTCAAGACTTGGTAATTGTGCATATCAAAAAAGCCTTTCCAAACCTGCGTCCCACGGAACATCAAAAAATCCAAACAAAAAAAATGTTTCTTCATTTCACTCCAACCCACTGGATTTTAGGGAACAGACTCCTAAATCTACAGGTTTCCATCACTCAAGCTTCAAACAAACCAAACTTCACCAAAACATTTGCCCACTGGATCTCCAGACCGCATCTTCACGTTCAAGCACACGTGTGGCACGTTGCACGTACCTGGCCACCCGTGGTGTGTGATGTCACAATCAGGTAATCTCTGGTATCAGGTCTCCTTTGGGACGAGGATCTTTAGGACAATTTTCTGCAAATACTGTTGATGGTCCAGAAATCCGGCGATCACCAGTTGAGGTTGGTAGTAAACTTTCCCATTATTTACAGGGTTTTATACATCCCGGTGCAGGATTTCATTCATCAACAGTATGTTAAAAGGGTGTGTGTTTGTTGTGATTCAAATCTAAGCTGAATGAAAGAAGGAAACAAAATGGGCATCATCTTCGCAGGGCTTTGTGGACACACTTTTTATTGGCTTAGCAATACTCAATCCATTGAGTTGATATCCAGTCACTCAGCTGCTATGAAAAGGGATGAATATCTGAATATCTCATTCTTAAAAATCCCAAAAACAACCATCCCAAATCATGGTTCTATGTCATAAAAACATTCCCAAACAACATCATAGTCACTATGGAGAAAAGTATATATCACATGTATATCACCAATTGGTTGATCTTCTAAAGGCACCTTTCAGAGCTGCTGGGTTTCCCCCACTTTTGTTCCAATTGCAAAAGCCGCGACTTCTCTCGTCCCAGCTGTGCGCTGGCCGCACAGACGCAGGTCTTTAGCTTCAAACGGCCCTGAGGAAAAAATCCCCGCGGCCGTTTTGGGACCCAAGGAGCCGAAACAAAAATGGCGTCTAAGCTATAATCCTCCCCACCCAATACCTCGGAGGTTTAGCATCATACTGTCAATTCTTCATGAACTATATAATTACTCATTTTTGGGGGGGGTTCCCTTCCAAAAACTCCCCATCAAATCAAAAAAATAAAATATACTGTAATCCCAATCAGAAACAGCCAACTTTAAGAACCACACCATTGGGGCCAAACACACCAACCACCCAACCACCCAACCAAACGGCCACGGGTGGCACCTTCTCCCCACCAGATGCCAAGCTCCCCGTACTCTTCGTGGAGCGTCGCGAGCTGCCATAGCCCGCGGCCATAGGCGAGGCGGACGCCATGCGGCCATGGAGGTTGGCGAAAAAAACGAATGAGACGAGAGACTAGATGATCATTTGGAGGTGATATTCATATATACATATCATCTCAATTGAGGTGATATTCATCAGATATATAAGTAATCATATCTGATTCTGATTTAGCACATCATACATAGATATGTGAGGTGATATTCATCCGGTCATCAGTTTTTTGGAAAACCGAATCAGTTTGCAGTGAAGTCTTGATTTGTGTACATTCTATCTATTTCTGGTATGTATATTTTATGCTAATATTATACAGTATACACATACACAAACAACTGTGGATATGTAGCATGTACACACAAATTGTCTTCAGCAGAGTTCTAAAGCTCATCTTTTTGGAAGTCCAGATGACTTCAATCCCCCTTGGATCAATCAAAACTGGAAATCCAGTGTTCTAGTCACAACGCAAAAAAACAAAAAACAAAAAAGTACTTGGGAAGTATCTTCGCATCATTTTGCAAGGCCTCTGCCTATATCTGATATCTCAATATCCCTCTGCAAGAAAAGTAGCTTCAATGGCAATGGGCCCGGGCTCAGGAATGCTCTCAGCTTAAGCCTTGAGCCAACCATCAGATGAGATGCCTCAACAAGGCCCAAGGGCTTGACCCCTGACTCCCAAAAACCACGTGCAGTAATTTTGTTGCACATTTTAGGACCCTTGTGAGCAGATGGAAAGTTTCTCTTTTCTGATTTTTCAGTGTTTGAATGCAGAGGTTCATTGAACAATTCAAAAGGTCCAACAGCAGTGCAAGCACTGCATTGTTGAGGAAGACGCCCTGTAAAAGAGTTCAATAGAAAAGATTGGTGCCGGGAACTTGTAGTTGATTGCACGTTTTGAAGATTTTTGCCATCAAATCTCATGGCATTTCACCACGTGAAACCATGGACGTTTTGGTAGCTTTATCTGCATCAAGTTTCACCAAGTCCCACCCATACTCAAAAATAAACACGCCCAAACATTCGAGATATGATAACTACAAAAGGTCACGTTCAGTTGTTTATACATATATATAGAGATATATGTATTTATACAAATTTATGTATACATATGCATACATTTAAACAGTGTGTATATATATATATAGATATATGTGTGTATTTGACAAAGATATGAAAAATAGGTGGATAGTAGGACGCCTTGGCGTCGTCATGGTTCCACCTTCACTTCCCCTGTTGGTTCCACTCCTCCATTTTCAGTTTCACCCCGCGATGAGGCCTCCACCCGCGGGGGAGGTCCAACCCCCCACCCCGCCACACGGCGCAAAAAACAAGACTAAGCGATCTCACAAAATATCTATAGTAGTCCTAAGAGTCTAAATATGATATATTGTATATAATATATATATATTGTATACATATTGTATCAACAAAGCACAATAGCTTCCATAAGAAAATGATGAAAATATAAAAGAACTAGCCAGGGACAAGTACTTCCAATTCATCCCTTCGGGCCGCACCATGCCTCCACTGGGAACCAGGTCCCGGTTGTCCCAGTTCCTCAGCATTGAGGAATTTTGGTTCCCGACGTTTTCGGACAGAAAATTGCACGTCAGACAACGTGCCAAATGTTTGCAGTAAAATCGCGTCACATACTAGACTCAGGTGCACCGGGTGCAAAGGTTCTGGAGGGGGGAGATATCCTTTGGCATTTTTTGCTGTTGGAGGTTAGGAAAGCACAAGAACACGACAACGACAACAAAAACAAGAAAATCAAAAACAAAAACAACAGACAAACACTTCAAAAAAAACTCGATTTGCTGACCATTTTTCAACACTTCCCTAAGTGAACCCAATTCGATTGTCGACTTCCAAACCTCAAAATCTAGACTGGGAATACCCCAACCCAGCCGTCCACTGAAGAGATGCCCCAACGTTGTTCGGGATCCACTTCTGCGACCACCTGGAGGTTTGAAGGTTGTTGCTGGATTTCTGTCAATGAAAAATTCCACAAGTAAATGAAAAAATAGATCATGGATGATATGATATGACATATGGTGTGATATGAGATGATGTCATGCGATGTCATTTTTTACAAGTAAATCACACATAAATCATAAGTCCATCTAAAGTGAATCAGTGAATAAATTTTACATTACAAATGGTCATCCAGGTTGGAGATCCCCTCATTACCCAAAAAAGAGTGCCCAGCAAAAACAACCTCCGCTTTTTCCCACCGAGTTTTTTCACCCACAACCGTGCCACCAAAATGCACCTTGCCCCCTGCCGCACGGAAAAGATTCAAGGTGACCTCAAGCTCTCCAGCTTGGAGCGGCTCACGAAATTGGCTCCGTTGGTTTTGTTCTTTACTGCTTGTAACGAGACGAAAGAGAAAAGGGGAAAACACCCCCCAAAAAAAAAAACAAAACACCTTGCAAACATCTCAAAAAGTAGGAAGCTCCTCCAAAGAAATGCTGGAAGTGCTTCCTTTGCCAGATTCCACTCTACTTTAGTTTGACTCGACATTTGGCACACGGTCAGGAACCATCAAAGACCTTGAGGTCACCTCACCTCGCTACCATCAGGTCGAAATTTCACCTGTTTCAGAAGCAGGCGATTCAGATCTAGATGCCACTTTGGGACCCAACAAATCTTGAGTATGTATAGATGCATCTCAGAATTTTGGCAGCTCTTCAAATCCATTTTTGCTTCCCTAACAGCCAGCATCACGAAACTTGAAGCTCTCAAAATGATCTCCGACTCCATTCTTCAAATTTTCGTACCACTGCACTTTGTGAGTTCTCAATTATCTCTGGGTCTTTTTAATCGAACAACATGAAGACCAACAGAGTCCCCGTTCTTCCGCGCCTTGAGTTGGTCCGCCTTCAGATCCTCCATCTGGGCGGAGGTCACGGCCACCTGGCCGAAGAATTTTTGGGATGCCCATATTTGCGATACTGAGGGGAAGTGTTTTAAATGGAACATACCCAAATCAACTAGTTCCAAAAATAATGATACTCCCAAATTTGTAGTTTGATATTCCCACATCTATAGTTTGATACAATAGTTAGTTGGCAGTGATTTCATATTTCCAAACTAACCAAAGGGTATTTTGTTTCATGCTTTTTAAGGGAAGCTATACCCAAACACTCAATGGAGCTGGTAATGTTTACCTGACATGAAAACCCTCAAATTCAAAATCAAATGAGCCACGAAAAAAAGATACTTTCCATGAGTCATACTGGTTGTTTAGTCACGGGATCCTTCATGGTTTATGAAATATTCCCCACATCATTGGGTAGAATTTCATCCCCTATATACCCTAAACAACCAGGTGTTTCTTTTTTATTGCTCAAACGATTCTTTTGGAACTCTTAAATGGGCAGAACCCCAAAAAACTGAAGTTTAACGGCTGCACACTGAAGCCGTGATGCTTTCCGACAATCGGAATCTCCTTTTTCCAGGGGCTGATGGTTCAGCTCCGGGGATTTGTGGATATTGTACCAGGGTGTGGATGTTGTACCAAGTACAAGAATGTATCACAAAGTCTCATTATGACTAGTTGGTCGTTGAACCAACCCATTTAAAAAATATGCTCGTCAAAATGGATCATTTCCCCAAATATCAGATTGGAAACCACCACCACCTAGATGAAGGCTTCACAAATACATTTTGGAGAAACATCCAACAAATTTCCCATCTTCCAATTCCCAGCACATACATCTTCTCCCCCCCTTGAAAACCTCGATAGGCTCACCACGTAAAGACCTCGGAATGGTTGATGGTCACCCTCTGGTGATGTGGAGAAATAGTCCGTTGTAGTGATGTGGTATAGCCAAAAATCACATGCCTTTAGACACCCAAAAGGACCGGTTGGAGCCTGCGGAACATTCGAAGATTCCGTTTAAATCTGTGGTGAGTCAAAAGATGGCACTGAGCAGCGAAAAAGTAAGTTGCCAGTACACAGCCAAAATTGAAGGAGTGCTTGAATACGTTTTTCCACAGATTTCAAAAAAAAACAGGTTTTCAACTTTGCCCCTCCAGTTTCCTTCAAAGGACCTCAGGGGCCGATGTGATTTTTGTTTCTTCACCTCGCAAGCAAAAGAGGGGCATCATTGGCCCCTCTCTGTGTCATCCAAGGCTGATGATGCCAGCTGCTGCAGAACCGCGGCACCTACCAATCTGAGTGGGGAAGATTATGATCAAAAATATCTCAAGATGCAGTGTGTTTTAACCATACACGGTTTTTTTTCTTTAGTGGTATATAAATGATGTCTGTATGTCGCACACTGAAGCCCAAACCTAGGAGTGCATAAGAGCCAAATAGCAATGGTTAAGCAAAGCTTGATGATAGTTAAGACTCAAGACGTACTTTGATATCTCAAACATGCAGTTTGTTTATATCTGTTCATAAAAAAAAGTGTGTCATCACAGACTTCCCCCCCAAAAAAATGCCATGCATCACCACTCCAAGGTACCACTCAAGGCGCTCAGCACCCCCAGCACCAAGCTGCCACCATCCACAGTGCCACCACCACCAGTGAGAGCAGAGGCTAAGGATAAGGCACACGCACCTGAGTACCTTGGGCTGGTCTGCTGTAAACACCCCAGTGACATCCCTTTTTTTAGCATCAAAGTACCAAGGAACAATGAAACTGAATACACTTAGACCTTACAGACCGTAGGTTTGGTTCAAATCGCTTGCCAAGAACAACAGGAAAGAAGACCACTTTTATTGACAATTGTGATATCACCTGACTTCAACACTATATTTAGTCAAATCATCCTCAACTTCAAGTCACACATTGGCCGCTAGGGGCGGCAGCATTCCCAACAATGTGGCGGGTAGGAAGGTTTCAAAACGCACATCTGCCAAGGGCAACGCATAATTGTTCACCCACGAAGGGATGGGCGAAAGCCTGCCAACCAAAACGGGTGGACAACTGGTTGGCAAATCCCTAACAAATCTCCTTCCCAGAGTGTTCAGCCGAGATGTTGAGACCCAAAAACCTTAAAAGCCCTTCCCAAAAGGGATACTTACTATCTATACATACATACACTATCCATATAGATACATACACTATCCATACACTATCCATATACGTGTACCAAAAATTCCAGTTCTCAACTAGAAGCAAAATATGCTTCCCAATCAAAACACCCATCACCCGAAAGCCACCTGGCAAGTAAACAAAAGCGAAAGGCATTGCCCTGCACACCACGTTGCACCCGTGAAGTCCTACAGAGTCGCCACTAACAGGTGACTGTGTATGTCGAGGCAGGCAATCTTCACAACTGTTTGGAGACTCTGTATTGCAAATAGCATGTTATACATATATACATATTATAAATATGTTTTGTCTTTGTACATATATATATATATATATACATGTATCATATACGTATATATGTTATATACATATGATGTGTCTATAAATATATAGATGAACATATCAATATATGATATGATACATAGAGACGTACATACACATGGATTAATCCTAATCATGTACACAATCCTACTACTGTGCCCCTAAGAGGGGTTTCGTGGTATTTAAGCGGCACCTAAACATGTTAGATAAAAGTCAATTTCCAAGAAGAATCTAATGATTCAAGAAAAATGATGATAAGATTTTCGAGAAATTTTGCCACCAACATCCAAATATTTTCCAAAAAGCGAAAACCTCATCACTTCCCAATGAACCAATGGCACCAGGAGCCATCGCCGATCGCCCCGGCTGCTCGCTGCGCCAGATCTGCACCGAAGCGCCGTGCCAGGAAGAAGGTCACGGCGGCCGCGGCACCCTGACGCTTCACGGATGGCAGGGAAACAAAATCTGAGATTCACCAACCCAAATTGTTGAAAATCAGATTGTTGAAGTTAATCTGAGATTCATCAACATCTGACTTCGAACCACAGCTTTAACAGTTTACCTTGCAAAAAACAACAAATTGTTGAAGTAGATGTTAAACGATACGTCTACCTCTTCCTACTGAAGTCCGTGCCCCCCCTTAAGATCAGGCTTGTTGTTGTGACTTCTAACCCCGTTTGTAGGTTGTATCTATGGGAACTGAGTGGAAATGGTCCCCAAATCTACACAACCTCCAAGGCCCGCGTTTGCCACCCGGCCTTGGTGATGGCTACTGCCAGGACACCCGGCAAGAAGCCGAAGACCGCACCTACCCCCCGGAGCAATGCAACCGCCAACAGGGTAGCTTGGCAATGAAAATCAGGAGTCATGGCAATGATTCAAGTCAAGATTCCTGAAGGTAAAGGATTTTTGGGTTATATATATAATATATATCATTACATAGATTATATATATATATACATGGTAATTGGTACATGTTTCTCGCATCATTTTTTTGAGGGGATCACTTGGGTCACTTGGCTTAAAATCCTGACCTACCTGCAGCCAGCTCAAAGGCTGCAGTCCCAGGAAAGCACACCACAATAGCTACAAGATGCGTGAACCTTGGCGCACCAAGCTTAACCGCCCATCAGCTGACAGCAGAGGTACTGCTGCAAACATGGAAGGTATTAATCCTCCGGGGTGGTAAATTACAACGATATAAATCAGGAGTTTCATGTTTTGAGATTGTTGAAAGTTTCAATAAAACTCCCTCAGCATGGAATGGCAAGACTGATCCTAAAAGTTGAGGCTATAAAAGTCCATCATTTCCAAGGCACATGAAGGGCACCGGACCTAAGGGTCCATCGCGCATTTGCTCCACTGCGGCACTGGCTAAGCTAGCACCTCCAAAAACTCCGGGTCCCCGCAGGAGCTCAGCAGAAACTTCCAAAGTACTGTTGATTTACCTGAAATCCGGCTAACCAGTTGATATGGTAAATATCCCATTACATATTTACAAGGTTTCATACATCCCAGGTGGTTGTTTCGGATTTCTTCCATCAACAGTAGAGTTTGAAACCATGGACCAAGATCACTTTCTAGTTTCACCAACCTAGGTTTCACCAACCAGCTGATTCATGACATTGACATTGAACCTGGTTTGAAATTCTTGATCTGGCCAAATTAGAATATTTCGCCAACCGAGATTTCCCGAAAATAAAGGGTCCAATTTCCCTTTCTCAGCTACCTTTTCGGGTGACGTCGTGTGAGGTGGCTATAATTCGACCAGATAAAGACGGAGCAGTTGAAAAAACAAACATGTGTCGAGCAAATTTGCGAAAATGTTGAAAAACATGCATTTGGTGAGAAAAAGATCATTAGACACAATTTGTGGGAGATTCCTTATTTCAAGCGCAAGAAAATCATAACTTGGTGCCCTTCCATTCCAGCATCCCAGCATCATCAGGACCAGCATCACCATTTCGCTTTACCGAAGGCATATTCATTCATTTGCCCACTTGTCCATGTATTTGTAGATATACCTGGTTTAGCTGCATTTTTGGTGTTTTCCTGTGTATTACAAACTAAGTGTATTTAGTGGTTCTTTGATTCAGAGTCAATCATATTCAGCTGCTCTTCATGTTTATGTATCTCTAACCCCCCATAGCATGAGTATTATTGTGCCACTGTGACGATTTTTCACCCACATACCCAGGCTCTTCCCGGCCACCATCAAAGGCCAAGGCAGCATCTATTGGCATACTCCAAAAGCAAAGCAACAGAAGTACCTGGGGTGTGCATATGGACACGGCTCCTTCTATCTCTATATCTATGTGATGCATGTTTTGCATATATAGGTATCATAATATGCATATATATATATATATATGTGTGTATCTTCATGAGTCTAGAGATAGAACGATAGATAGTTCGAGTAGTTGGATTAGATTCGATCAGATTAGAGTAGAGTAGATTGGATTAGATTAGATAGATAAACAAATAGGCAGAGGTGCAGAGAGATAGAGACTTTCGCACAGGTCCATAAGAAGGTATACATTAAAAACAAAGTGTGCACACGCAAAAGTGTTTCTTACAACTGTGGTCCCCTAAATGGATAACTTCATCCGTCCTAACAACGATTTGCCTTACCTTTCATGTTCAGAAATTTCCACATATCGCATCTCTATGATATGTAACAATCCCACCCCGCGCACGAGCCACACAGCCACACCAGGCCGATGCCGGTGACATCGCCCAACCTTCGCAGGTCCAGAACCACCGCAACGCCGCAGTGGAGACCTGCGAAACATCGGTGAATGTCATCCCCCACCGAGTTTTCTCTCTCCCGTTTTTGGGGGTTGGAGGGCCACATGCTCAGATGGTGATCATTTGGATCTACCCACAAATGAACCCCAGGATGGTAACAGTTTGAAGGTTGAAAGTTTAGGAAGTTGAGATTCCCTTATCTGCCTAGAAATAGTTCATGTCATCCTGCTGGTGACGATTGCATCCTGGGTGGGGCGTAGATCCAAGTAATCATCGATTCACCCTGACAGATCTACACCAAGCTGTAATTTCTTGGTGAAATTTGGAGGATTTCCTGATCCTGAAGCATTTACATTGTGTAGGGTCAGACAAGCTCATGACTTGTGCGCAGATTTCCAAACAAACCAAGTCATCTTCTGCTAGCTTGCAAAGCGTGTAGAAGATAAACAACCAAAATAACCTTTAGTTTAATCCTTCATTGTTCATCCATTTTCTTTGTTTCATACATTTCTGTCCTTCAACCTTGGGTAAAACGGTAAAACGGTAATCCACCAAACCCAAAAATCCACTCCTGGCCATGGGAAAATGGTGAAAAACAGCTCCGGCCCCAAGGCTTAAGACCTCCTGAGTTTTCACCCAGGACACGAATCACATCACATCTCCCCACCAAAACGGGAAAACGCCGGGGAAGTGCCGCGGTTCCGTAGGGGATATATGGTTTTTGTTGGCCTTGGAGGATAAAATGATTTGATGCTTCTAGCAAATTGGCATCACAAACATTTGACATCACTTTTTAACAAATGAATCACAAATGAACCCTGGCCTGCAATTTGAAAAAAAAAAGGCGCCACAATTAGCCACCCTCGAATGTTCAAAAAAATTCCAGCCCCCCAACTTCAAGTGGTCATCATCTACAGCAAAGTCGTTCCAGCCAAGCTTCCCGCTTCCACCGTCGTCCACCTCGATGCATCTGTCCATCTCCACTGGGCCAAGCTGCAGGGAATGCCATATCGGTCCACGTCATCCGCGTCAACGGTGCTTGGAGGGACATCGGGGCAAAACCCAACGGAGTTTTTCGGAGAGGCGAAACGTGGAAAAATGACTTTTCAGTGGTATTTTTGGTTTTTTTTCAAGTTTTTTTCCGGCAGATTTTTCCCATGATGTCTCAGACCATCCTTGCAGTTTCCATAGTCTTAGAGTCTTAAACACACGAAGTTGAAAACACACAAGGTTGGAAATAGAAAGATTCACATGTGTCCTGAAATAAATTCACAGTGACCAAAAAAATATTCAAAAAAAAAGAAAAAAACAACTTTTTTCACCTTATCAAACTCTATCAAACCTGTTAGACAGGTCATTCAAAGGCTTCCATGCTTTTGCTGCTTTCCTGGTCCTTTGCTACTGCTTTCTTTTTGACCTTCTTTAAGAAAGGAGTGCTTTAGAATGGAGGCACACGGCCTTGAGCCTTTTTTTGTTGGTATGTTTAATGGGACCCCGTAGATCTACTGTCATATCATTTCAGTTGTTGCTCGAAAAATCTGATTCTCAGATTTAATTTCGCACCTTGGGATAAAAATATTTCAATCTGCGAACCCTCGCCCCTGTACTTGAAGTAAGAACCCCTATAGCTAAAGCTATTTGGGATAAAAAAAAATCAACTGCCGGGACTTGGAAAGTTGCGCCTTTTTTTTGCTGCGTTTCGACTTGTCTTGTTCCGACGGTCTCCGAGCTCTCCATAGCGACCTTCAAACTCAGCCCTGGCTGCCTGGTTTGGATGGGAAGCGGGGGAGATGTTAGGAGAAGATGTAGGAAAACCATGGAAAAGCATCCAATTTCAAGACATTCCATGGATATCCATACATGCAGATCAGCATATCTATGTGTGCTGATACTACTATATATCTAGGTATATATGTATATATATATATATATAACCTCACAAGGGAAAGTGGAAGGGAGTTAGTATTGGATTACAAATTCATAGTTGTAAGTTATGACTTTCTGACCTACCTCTTACAGCTGCTGTCTGGACAGGTTCATTCTGTGACATTTCCCAAGCACTGCATATCCACTCGCTATTTCGGCTCAACTCTGGGCCACAACTCCACCTTCAACTCCTCGTTCTCACGCCGCAGCTCTTCTGCCTCTTTTTTCACAATTTTGCAGCATTTTGCAGTTGTTGACTTAAGTGAACCTTGTGAATTGATTGAAGAGATCATTGCAAAACTCGGAGATCTTCCCGAAAAGCCAATCATCACCAATATGAGTTGGAGTTCAACTGATTGTTTCCCTGCACCCATTGCCCAATCCACCTGCTGTCGCCGTGCTTCCAGCTCTTTGCCTGAGTCCAAACAGAGAGATGATATGATGATCCTCTAAGATAGATCAACATGATGGTGCCTTCCAAATCTTATATAATTCAAGAAGCAACTCAATGATTTATCATGATTTGTCTTCCCAATCTTATCTTGATGAATTTTTCAAAAAAGATGACGTATATGCAAATCACCACCACCCCATACAGCTTTGCGATGTGATTCACACCTTTACCAGCCTTTACCCAAGTGTTTTGTTGAACCAAGGGGTTCCATTGCCGTGGGCCCAAACGCATCCAGCTCATGGCTGACAATTCCTGAGGCGGGGAAAAAAATGCAACCGTCGTTGTTGGGAAGCTAAAATTTCATGGAAAATCTATCAGAAAAGCTAGTTACTACCGTTGATGCTTCAGAAATCCGGCGATCAACAAAAGTTGAGGTTGGTAGTTGAAATCCCAGTATCTACAAGGTTTTTGCACCATCTCAGGTGGTGCTCGCCGGATTCCTTCCATCGTCGTTGAGTGAACACGTTTTTGGTGGAAAATCTCCCTATAAAAACGAAAATTGGCGCCTTTCGCAGCTGTTCTACTGGCATGGCCACCACCTGGGCATGTCTCAGAATTAGATCCCCCAAAAAAAATCGCTCGGAGATTTGTATGGTTTTTGAAGGGCACCACTGGATATTGATGTATTGGAGTGTTCCTGAGATTGTGGACACGCCCAATACTTTTGAATCCCAAGTAAAACCACCATAAAAGGCTGAGAGGGCCTGGCATAGTGTAAATCGGTATGAGAGACTGAGCCATTGTCATCCTACCCTCCATGGAAATTCCGTATCCCCACCTCTGCTCCAGCTTCAGTTGCACCCTCCAAAGACTCCTCAATTGGATCACAGGTCGTCGACAGGTTGTCGGTTTGAGTCCGGGTGTGCTATGTATGCTGTGAATGGTGGGTTTATTAGCGGTTTCTATCTATTTCATTGTCATAAGATGATGAAAACAAATATGCATTTTTTTTGGTTTTCCGAGAATCATTGAATTCCGCTGGAATTGATGTGCTTTTGACAACTCAAAACTGATTCTGTCTCCAGCAAAACCTATTGCCCAAGGAGGTTTTGTACGTCAGTTTAACCAATTGCGATCTTCTACAGCCCACCTGATAACAGTCACACTGGCCAATGTTTGCCACAAAACAGTTCCATTGAATCCAACGCTGAGAGGAAAAAGTTACGGTCAAGAAGTTGAATAAATTATTTAATGGTATTGGATGGTAATTTGTAGATCCCTATATAAGATATCCAAAGATCATACCTGGCAATTCAATCCCAACTTCCACAAAAATTCCGATTTGTACCCACCTGGCGACTTTCGCGGAGGTTGGCCTCAAGTTTTCCGTTGACTCACGAACTGCTCCCAAATGCTGCTGGCAAATGACTTGAGCCACCGCAAAACCCGACCTTTTTCCTGAGGGCTTTACCACCACGTCGGCGGCCAAATCGTGGCCCAACCACTCGAAACTGGCCATTTGGTGACTTGAAGTCGTGGCATGTTGAAAATCCGCAACGAATGCTTTTTCAGTGCCAAAATAGAACTTTGCCAAGTGAAAGGATGAAATCATGGGATATTTGGCTTGGGGAATATTCACAGATATTTCTCCAGAGAAAAACCCGACCAATCGAATGGACCACGGTTCCCATGAAGCGCCTGATCTCAGAGAGCTTCAAGCGCTCTTCTCCTGCACATGACTCCTATGACTCATCATGAGATTTGTGTTCATGATTCATGAATGTCGTATCGTATCAAAACGACCCAAGAAAATGTGTACATCATCTATGTGTCTACATGTCTACTAATGTACATCTCTGTATGTGTCCTTTTGGAATCTCAACTTTGTAGCAGGAATTCCTCAATTTCTGTGCCTTTCGCCACCCTTCGGGCACTTTTCAGACCCACTCCTTGACCATCCCATTGAATGGTCACCTGTGTGAGACAACAAAAAGTCGGACATGGAGTGGCGAAAGTTGTTCCGCAACTCTTCTCCCTTTGCCCTTTCACTGTGCCGAACAACCCCCATCTCCAAAGATTCCATGCCTCACCATCATCATGAACCTTGAGTCGTCTTTTACGTTTCCAGTTCAGTGAGGCCATGAGGCTTTGGAACAACGAAAATGATTAGCTATAATATTATAAATCGGATCTACCCCACCAGGATGACATGGCTTAAGCAGGGATCCCAACTACTAAACCGACACATTTACGCCATTTAAGCCAGCATCTTACAACCCCCTGGGGCCCAGGCTGCAGCGACCGTAGCATATTCATAGTCCGCCAACTCCTGGGTCACCAGGAGATGGACACAGTTTAATGGAAAGGCTTCGAAGCACCCAAGCAAGGTGGCGTGCTTAAAACTGAGTGTTTGATGTTGTTTTTCTCAAAAAATTTGCAAAGTGTTCATTAATTCTTTATTTCAACCACCAAAAACGGCCCCACCACCTTTCACACACACCCCCCCCAGGTCCTCCTCAGACACAAACCACACCCGCAGGCGCCGGCCCACAAAAGCATCGTCAAGTGCGCCGGCTTCGACCTTCGGTCCAAAACAGCCAAAATCGCCCCTTGAGAGCCATAGGTGGTTTTTGAAACGATCCAGGATTCCGTTTTTTGTGTGTTTTGCAGCCTAGGGCCTTAGGGTCTTATTGTTAGCTTCGGGAAATGTTGTTGTTAGTTACACCCCCCAAAAAAAAGAAACGAGTCGAGTCGACGTATCTTCCCATGAAAAATTTCGGTGATTTTCCATCCATGGTCCATTGTCATGTTGGATGTTTACTAAAGGATATACTAGAAAAGTAATAGAAAAAAACGGGAATCTTATAAAACTCCACCCATGTTCAAGGCCGCCCCCCCCCAAAAAAAAAGTGCCCCCCAAACATGTTGCCCCCACCTCAGCCTTGGAGCTCCAGAAGCGAGTCCGTTGCTGACCACACCTGGCGTTCCACCCCTGGCACTGGCATATTTACCTACATGAATAGTTGATTGTGATGCTAAATGTCTGTAAATATACCGTTCGTCCCATGGATCCGTCATTGGATTAGGTTGGTTATGCTGATCCATTGGCACTTCAAACATTGAACCCTTCAAAAGGCCACCCAAGCACCTGATACCAAGCCCAAGCCCTAGCGCTGCCCATCTTCGAGGAGCCTAACCGGCAAGCGAGTCAAGTGCGGTTCAACCAGCTCTTTGCAAAATCAACAAATCTCTTTTTGTTGACGCAGTAGCACTGACTTCATTTATTCATATTTATTCAGGGAAAAAAACAAAAGTGAACTCTCGTAATGGCGATGTGTCCTTTCAGTGCGGGAAAGTAAGTGTACCTGCAGTTTACCGCATGAGCACACGGTTTGGGAATTTACAAGTCAAGGATCCAAATTGACCCAAGTTCCAACAAAAAAACATCTGCATCCTTTTTTGGTTGGACTGAAAACAATTGTTTGTTGGAGTTACAATCTCAAAGAAGTGTCTCATAAAGAGAGATGCAGAATAAGAGATCACTTTAACTCCACTTACAAAGAAGTTGTATGTATTTCACGGTTTTTTTTTGGAAAAATCCAACTGACCCACTGCCAAGAAAGTCTCATCCTGCATCCCTTCCATCGTTTTTTCCATTGCATCCAGTGGGATGTCCCACCTGCGGGGTCCCGGTCCACCGCGCTCGCGGTGCCGACGCTCCGCTAGAGGTTGCCGGCTGCGTTCGTGGGAAGGGTGGGATGGACGGCACAAAGGCAGCCAGCGCAGCTGCCATCGCGAAAAACCCAGCGGATCTTTGAAAACATACGGAAGAATCAAAAGCGCTCCAACATCATGGTTGGTAGTGAGTGATGTTGTTGATGAGCTTCTAAGAGGGGGTTTTTAGACACCACGACAGTACAATCGATTTGTTTGTCTCTTTTTGAATCAGAAAGTCATGCAGTGCAACTGAGCTCCACCTCATGATTAATGAGAGTACAAGCTACGCACAACACTCCCGGTTTATCAATCTGAAACGGTGTTCATCACTACCACTACAGAAATTGAATCAAGTGAAGAAGTTGTGCCATGCAAGTCAGATCTTTTACAGCTGATCTTGAACCATTTCTCTTCGTTCTTGTCAAACCGGGTCTGCAACTGAACTCATCTAGATACATCATTCCCCATCAACCAGGAAGATCATCATCTTTGCTAAATGACACTGTTACAAAAAAAAATCTCCCAAGATAGGTGTAACAGTGCAAATCTTCTACTCCGCTTTCAGTCAACTAGTAGAATCCAGATATACCTTTAGTAGCTTCCCGTTGGATAGCATTAAAAGCTCCAAGTTGATTGCTGTTGATGCTTCCGAAATCAGGCTAATGGCACCACTTGAGGTTGGTCCATTATTTGGTAGCTGAACATCGCATTATTTACATACAGGGTTTTACTTAATGAACATCCAAAACGGTGATTTTACATTAGCCAGATTTCTCTTCAACCATCAACAGGATAGCTCCCCTCCCCTCAAAAGTTCCTGGGTTTCCCCCACTTGGTATGTTCATACCAACTTCTCAGGCAACCGCTGGCGCAGTATCTGGTACCAAGTACCAAGTGTGACGGTGATCTTTTGGTGGATTTTTTGAGGGTCGGGAATGTTTCAACAAAGGATTTGGAGGTACCTACAAAAATGATACAAAAACTAGGAGGTACCAAGTACCTTTACTTACTTCCAGGCTGCTTTT
>DF240639.1:42500-109023 GCA_000507305.1 Breviolum minutum Mf 1.05b.01 | reverse complement strand
ATTACTGTCAAAGACTGGTGATTGTCACCGCTGGACGCAGCCTGTTATGGCTCTATGGTGAGGGTAAAAGGTTTGTTTGCCGTCGTGCGTTTTCAGTGGTAGCGGAGCCACGATTTGTGGCCGGTGCTTGAGCCATGGAAGGCCTTCACCATGGAGCCGATGATGATGCGCGGATTTCAGATCAACCTGATCCCGGCGAAGAAGTTCCTTACCCGCGGTTTCTGCGGTCTCAACGGAATGCAAGGTTGCCAGAGGCTGGTGGCGATTCGGTGGAATCGAGTGGTGCTTCAGAACAACCTGGGGAGCATTCACGTGAGGAGCATCCGCGCAGAGTTGGATTCATGAGCCCAAATGAGAGTGACTCCCGTTCTGGGAGTTACACTTCCCGATCTGGAAGTGATGACCCTTGGATGGATCCCAGTCGGGATCCATGGCGAACCTATGCGGTGGACTATGAGCGCGAGGAGAACTGGTCGTCGGCGGGGTCAGATATGGATCGGTGGGACCGATGGTCGAGTTCCAATTCCAACTGGTCATATGCTTCGGGAGGAGTTGGATGGCAAGATCGCAACTACGACAATTGGTCCGACTACGATGGTAGCAACAAGTGGGAATCCAGCAGCCAATACACCTCTGGCAGCTGGCATTCTGACCATTGGGGGCGGGGATACTATGCTCATTCCGATCGTCATGGAGATCTCGGTGGACGAGCGCATCGTTGGGAAGATGTTGGGGGTGACGATTACGGACGAGGGCAAGTACCAGATGCTTCAATGGCGGAAAACCAGTGGGTGAACTGGGAGGATTGTGGCGGAGATGATGAGGTTGGGAGGTCATCATCAGGAAATGTGGAACTGGCGACACCTGCATCACCGCAGGCATGGCAGATGAAGGATCCGTACAACAAGCCTTCAGGCCAAGTTCCAAGTGGAAACCCGTCAATAGCTGGAAACAGCAACAGCCAGAACGCGGGCACCACCGGAAAAGTGTCTTCGAGTTATCCACCGATCTTCTACGCCCGTCCTGGTGAGTCTTGGGAGGAGTACTGGCGATCGGTGAGCTTTTGGATCGCGAGTGAAGGTCGAGCTCTTCCTGCAGAGATGAGAGGTCCGAGGTTGATGCAACAGCTTCGGGAGCGGGCGGCGAAGATTGTTCAGCACTTGACTGTCGAGGAGGTGAGTGGAACTGATGGAGTCGAGGTCATCAAGAAAACCATCGAGGCGAGCCCCATCATCAAGATCCTCGACCAGAAGAAGGTGGATAAGCGGAGACAGAAGTTCTTACGTCTTCAAAGACTATCACAAGAGTCTATTGAGAGTTTCCTCAATAGAGCAGAGATCTACAGGAAGGAGAACCAGTCATCGCCGGAGTACCAGGTGGGCACGAAGTTCTACATTGGGCATTTGCTCGACGCGGCAAGGTTCACCAAGAGGGACTTGGCTTTGATCAAGGCCGCTTCGGGAGGTTCCTTGGACGATGAAGGGGCCGTGACAAATGCCATGATTGACCTTGCCGACCAACTTGAAGGACAAGCTGGATGCCCAATAGGAAAGGGCGAGCCTACGTTGGACCAGGAGGACAAGTACCTCGTGCAGAAGGCGAATGCTTCCGGAGGTAGCACTACGGCGGCAGCGTCTGACCAAGGCAGTGGCTACCGCAGTTTCAAGAGGCGACCCTTCAAGAGATTTCCGAAAAGGAAGGTGCGAGATGCACTGATGGCTATACTTGAAGAAGACGATCCCGAAGAAGGAGACCAAGATGGCGACTGGGTGGCAGCTCAGCTCCAAGAGGCCTTGGGTGAAGAGAGCATGGACGAGGACGAAGAAGATGGGATGACATCTTTCTCCAATCCTATGTCTTCGGCGGCTTCACCATCTTCGGAGCAATCAGTGCTTGTGTCGGCCACGGGAGGCTCATCGACAGCTGATGGTCCCAATCAGATGATGGAGATATACGCCCAAGAGTACAAGGCCCGTCAACGAGTGCGGGAGATCAAGAAGATGAGGCAGTACTTTCAGAAGGGTTCTGGAAAGGGTCGCACTCGAGACCCAGCTGCACAACGATGGATTGAGGAGCAGCAGAAGACCGAGCCTTGCTTTTTATGTCACAAGTTGGGACATTGGAGCCAGGAATGTCCCTATCGGACATCGAAACAACAAGGTCCCCATTCGACAAATGTGACTTTTCCAGCAGGTGTCTCACAGCAGACCGAATGGGACCTGCTTCAGGAGCTTTCAGGTGGTCAAGCATACATGGTGCATGCGGCTTCAAGGGCTTCCCCGTCTTCATATCTCCCGCAGTCCACTTTTATGGTTAACAGTACCCCATTGGTCAATGAGGTTTGTTGGTCCATGGAAGAGATGAAGAACATGATGATTGTGGACTTGGGATGTATGAAGACGGTGGCGGGGACTGATTGGATCAATCCCCTGGTGAGACAACTGAAGAATCAAGGGAAGTATGTCAAAGTCGAACCTGAGAATGAGAGTTTCCGTTTTGGGGATGGACACCTTTCGCATAGCAAATATTCAGTTCTGGTGGAAGTCACTTTGGCAACCATTCCATGCATCCTTCGGATTTCAGTGGTCTCCGGGAATTGTCCTCCGTTACTTTCAAAGCATGTCGCCACGTCACTTGGGTTTATCATTGACACACAGAAGCATGTTTTGTCATCACAGAAGTACAATGTCAAAGCCTTCGGTTTGCAGCAGACTGCTACAGGTAGTGCACTAGGAGGTCACTATGTTCTTCCAGTCACCGATCCATCGCATGCAGAAGTTGATATTCCCAAAGATATCCAAGTGCCACGACATGTTGAAGTCTACCCGTTGATCCCGGTTGGCATTCCAAAGGGGGCTCAGACACGCTTTAAGCCCTCCCACGACGTTCCAAGTGCCGATCCACTACATGGCGACGCGGCGACCATCAAAGACAACTTCGGAGACGGAAGCCAACAGCACAGCATGGGAGCAGGTCGGGATGGACGTGGAGGACATCGACGAGTCATCGGAAGCAGAAGTGGTGACGGGAGCAACGCAACGTCATCCCAAGAATCCAGGCAAGATCAAAGTGCGGAAGAACACATCCGGCCGGACCCCGTCACTCAGGCGGCCGAGACATATCACGGTGGAACAGGTGGTGAATCCTTCGGCAGCCAGCGGATCCAACCAAGTGAACATGAACATCGAGCAGATGACGCAGATGCTGCAAGTCATGAGGCAGCAAGGGCTACTACCGGAGCTTCCCGTGGAAGAGGCTTCAGGAGAGGCACCCAAGACTCCCCGCGCTTCCAACAAGGAGGTCAACAAGGAGGTCAAGGAGAAGAAGGCCGGAAAGCGTCAAGAGACAGCGGCCTTGACAGGGAGCAAGGCAGACTTCCCCACCCTGTCCACGGAGTTCAGCGACGACGTGACCTTCAACGTGATGAACAGCCTGAGGAGCCAGAGTTTGGTGTTCAAGTGGAAGCTTCTTCTCCTCCTGCTGCGGGTAAAGGTAGCCGTGGAGGATCCGGCAGCCACTACTCGCAGGAGGTGGAAGAGGAACCCACGGTGGATCATGCACATGCACGGGAGGCATCTGGCGGCGTTGTGGGGCCATCTCGGAGCAGCCCGTCAACTATGCTGGAATCCCAAGACGTACTGGTTGGGAGCAACCGAGACGATTCCGGAGAAGGAACACCGGAGGAAGAATTGAAACCGTCAGACCCAAATGCTCCGACAGTCCGGGAACAAGCACGACGCGGGAGAGACCGTGTGGACTTGGTGCTGGGTGGCGAGGAACTACATCCCGGACAAGAAGAAGGTGATCAAGAACAAGGCGACGATCTTCATGAACTATCCGGAAGTGATGATGGCGATGGCGGCGTTCCGGAAGTATATCAACAAGTTGATTTGGGACAAGAAGGACTACCGGGCAATCAAAGGAAGATCACGTTGAACAGAAGACAGCGCCGTAGCATTTTGCAAGGCGTGAAGAGAGGCATTCAGACACACCGTAGGATTTATGAGGTGGCTGCGGCTCAGCCACACCCTTGGACGCTTCTGGAGGTGTTTGCTGGATGTGCCAACCTTACAAAGGTGGCGAACTTGAGAGAAAGGTGGAACGTGTTGCCCGCTCAGGACATTAAGTATGGCTTAGATCTCACGCTGGAGGAGCACCAGAAGTTGCTGAAGGACATGATCGAGCAACAGCGACCGGATGTGATTTCGCTATCCCCTCCATGCGGTCCGTGGTCTACATGGCAAAGAATGAGGAAGAAGAGAGGAGTTCTGAGGGAACTTCGCAAGCAACACATGCCTTTCTGGAGGTTTGTGGTATGGGTGTGGGCTTTTCAGTCGCAACATGGTGGAGTGGTCATTCTGGAACAACCTCAACAGAGTGAAGCTTTGAAGTTGAACGTGATGCATGAGAGAAAGGGAGTCTGGCAGAAAGATATCCATCTCTGTGGTCTTGGTTTGCGTGACAAGGTCTCAGGCATGCCTCACAAGAAACCAACAGCGATACAGATGAATCATCCCGTGATCGAGAACTTCCCGGACGTGATCTGTCAGCATCAACCAGGACAACATCAACCTATCGAAGGATCCGTGCGGATACAGAGGGATGGCCGGCAGGTGACTATGAAGCGATCGACATTGGCTGGTGAGTGGACTACTCCATTTTGCAAGTGGATGCTGGATGGCATAGAGCGAGCCTTGGAGGAAGCTGCTCACACTTGTCATGTTGCCATCACCGATCCCACGCCAAACAATCGGATATGGGAGACCGTGCCAGTGGAGGTTGAGGACACACCAGAAGGGCAGCTTCGACAACAGCTGGCCTTGCACGACTATGACACCAAGTATGACTACATATCCTTTGCGGGCACGGCGGCGCTATTGAGCAAGCGAATGAGGTCAACATTGGCTCATCTGCACGTGGCGTTGGGACATACGTCGAATGAACGATTGGCCAGAATGATGGCCCAGAATGGGGCCAAAGATGAGGTGTTGGAAGCCATCAAACAGCTCAAGTGCCAAATATGCATGCAGGTACAATCCCCACAGGCCACTCCAAAGGCTTCGTTCACCAGACCAATGGGATTCAACGAGAGGTTGGTGAGTGACACTTTCTATGTGTGGGACACTAACGGGCACAAGTTTGCGGTTACCCATGCTATGGACGCCTTCTCTATGTACATGGTGGCGGTCGCCGCAAAGGATGCAGCAGCTCTCACTACAGTGGAACTACTTCGGGACAAGTGGTTCTCCGTGTTTGGCCCACCGTCGATTTTGATGACAGACCAGGGTCCAGAATATCGAGGTGTGGTGGAGCAGCTGATGAGAACGTTTGGTGTGTTCCATGACATGGTTCCCCCTACAGCTCATTGGAGGATGGCACTGTCAGAACGCCACGGAGCCGTAATCAAGCTGCTTATCATGAAGATCATCAAGGAGACTACAGCTGTTGGACTTGATGACCTACAAACGGCAGTTACAGCAGCGATCTCGGCTCGGAATAGACAGGCAAGAGTTGGTGGCTTTAGCCCGGTGCAGCTGGTCTTTGGCAAGGACACGTCTATCCCGTCCCATTTGATGGAGGCTTTGTCCGGCCAGTTCAAGTTCCAGTTATCAACACCAACTACCATTGAGGACTCCTTCAGACGATCAGCAGACATGCGGAAGGCAGCAACGGATGCCTTTCAATGGTTGGAAGCAAATGAGGCCCTGCGGCGAGCGGCAGGATCCCGAGCTAGACTACCGCGCTTGGAACTGTTGACAGAAGGAGCCCAAGTTATGTTTTGGGAGCCCCCACCACATCGGCGAGGTCTAGCAAAACGTCTACAAGATCAGGTGTCATGGGTGGGGCCAGCAGTGGTGGCGTCAGTGGAGCGTTTTGATGGGGCAATCAAACGGGTCTGGGTGAGGTATCGGCACAAGCTCAAGGGTTTGCCTTTGGAGTATGTTCGACTGGCAGTGGCCGAAGAGCAAGAAGCGTCTACGGTGGTGGCAGAGGCGCTACAAGATCTGGAGAAACAACTACATGAAGGCCGTGTCAATGCCGAAGATACTCCACAGGCAGGCTTTGATGCACCCGAACATCCCGAGATCCCGCCAAAGATTGATCCCCACTTCCCAGAGAGACACATGAGCGATGATCTTTTTGAGGACGACGATGACGAGGACTTCACAGAGGAGGCCGCACGTAAGGCAACATCAGTGCTCGATGACGTTCCTATCAGCATTCATCAACGACATCGTGCAGCCCCAGTTACAGCGGCCAATCAACCACCTCCGAAACGTCCCAAAATTCATCTCGAACCCAGCAAGATGACATTTGGCCAGAAACGAGACATGTATGAACAGGCAGCTCGTCAGACTAAGAACCACCTGAGCGCCATGAGAAAGAAGCTACAACGACATCGTCCGCCAGTTTCTGAGAGTGACTATTCAGAGACTCTCCATACCGACCAGGGGGGGCGGGATGACTCCAACAAATCTACCCGATCAGAAGCTGACTCATGGGCGTCAGAGGAAATGGTGGGGACTTCACCGCCATATGTGGAACCTATCGACTTCACGGAAGAGATGGCGGAGAACAATCAGAGGATGAGATGGGCACTACTGGCATCCATCAAGGACGTCACGGAGGACATGGACCCGATTGAGGACAGCGTGGAGGAAAGGTTGCCAGCTATGAACCCCCGCAGATCAGAGACGGCTAGACAGGAGGGTATCCTTCTGACAGATGAACGTCTACTTCCAGAAGGAGTACAAGCGAGGATATCATCATTGCCGGCGACACCAATGACGAGAGCAACTACCCCACACCCACTACACTTGAAGAGTTTGATGCCGTGGGCTTCGGAACCTTTCCTCAGGAGGATGAAGGCAATTGAACAAGAGTCAATTGTGGAGCTCCAACGGCAACAACCTACACCAACCGCAGACTATTGGGTGTATTATCCACAACGTCGAGAATTGGTGCGAGTGCACGTCCAACCACGGCTATTGATGTTCGATCCCTTCGTGCTCAACAGGTCCGACCCCATCTACCAGATAGTCATGAAGAAGCAGATGCCGGTGGTTACAGGCGAAGATGGGCCGATTGATGAAACGTGGTTCACCGGGGTGCGCAACACACAGGTGATCTATCTGCACAACCCAGTGACGTCATACCGTGCAGCAGCTTCCTCAACTCCGGTTACCAGTCCAAACTACATTGCCGGGGACGAGGCGCCGATGGGTCTACATGATTGGGTGGTAGACAATGTGTTTTGGAAGGGATGGAACACTCGACAACATATGGGAGCAAAGTGGCAGGGCGTGACCCGATTTGAAGTGAGGGCCCCGTCAGATGTACCAACTACACCTTTGGCCACATGGTTGGAGGCACGGCATTTTGCCGAAGAGCTGTGGCGACAGGGGCAAAAGCAGGTGAAGTGGTACCAGATGTGCGTAAGGCAAGCAAATTGGCTGGACTCAGAAGGTGCCCAACCGGTGGCGGAGGTCTTTGCCATGTCAGTTCCTCAATGGCAAAAGTATTGGACAGAAGCTACATCGGAGCTGGTGCGATCGCAGGGCGAGGTGGCCGAGCTCTTCTACAACTTTGCGAATGCGGTCGCACTGGATGCTCCAAAGCCTCACACGCAGTACCGTGGGATTTCGGAACTGACCTTGAAGTACAATGAAACAGAGGATGTGGACAAACCAGAGACTGGCAAGTTGAGGTTGGAGTTGAAGTGGTCCGATCTGACTCCAAGATGGCAAGCGGCGTTTGAGGAACCGATTCTGGAGGCGATCCGCATCTACTTCACCCATGATGCTATCCGACCGGTCAGCTATGAGGAGGTGATCGACAAGTCAGAAATCCTGCCCAGCCGGTTTGTCTTGGTGAACAAAGCAGACCCACGAAATGTTCACCCCACGGATGACCTATTACCGGATGCGAAGTTGAAAGCCAGGTGGATCATTGCAGGACATCGAGATCAACGAGCTGGTGAGTATGAGACGGAATCTCCTACGGCGTCGTTGCTTGGACACAATCTTCTATGCATGTTGGCGACGCAGTGGGCATGGCCAATGATGTTCGCAGATGTGTCCGCGGCATTCCTACAAGGTGATGTACTACCGGAAGATCGTCGAGTCTTCGTGCAATGTCCCCGCAACTACCCGCAGTTTGTCCGCCAGTTCCTGCAGACAAAGGTTCCCAATGGATACCAAACAGACATTTTCCGTCTTCGCAAGGCCGGGTTTGGCTTGGCTGAAAGCCCAAGATTGTGGTACAAGAAGTTCAAGCGGGATATTGAGTCCATTGGGGGGCAGGAGTGGCGTTTGATGCCAGGGATGTTCAGCTTTTTCGATGAGACACAAGAGGTCTATGCGATGCTGGCGGTGCACGTGGACGATGTCAGATTGATTGTGCGACCTGAGGACGAGGAGAAGTTGAAGGCAAAGCTCAATGGATTGTTCAGCTTTGGTGAGTGGAACCGGCCTCGCGAATGGACGAGATTTTGTGGTCGCTATGAGAGACAGTATGAGAACGGTGTGGTGCAGATCCAGATGAATGAGTACGCCAAGAGATTGACGGATCCGCCGATTAGAACGACAGGGAACCGGGAGGCGGCCTTGATGCCGAATGAGAAGAAGTGGATCGGAACGATCTGTGGTCAACTCAATTGGATGGCAAGGCAGTGTCGAGCAGATCTCACCTTCGGAGTTTCTCGGGTGCAACAGCTGGCTGGTGTGAATGACCCTGCAGCGTTGGTGGAACTCAAAATCCTAGTGGACAGGGCCCGAGAAGATGTTATAGTGACTTTCCGGAAGCTTAGATGCCCAATCGAGAAGGCGGTGATTATCGGTGCTTCAGACGCGTCCTTCGCGTCGATGCCTCGGGGGCGATCTCAGGGTGGATACGTGGTGATGATTGCGAATCCTGAGGTGATGGATGGAGAAGCCCCAGTGAACGTGGTGTCATACCACTCGGGCTTGATCAAACGAGTGGTTCGGTCTTCATTGGCCGCAGAGATTTCCCAAGCAGCAACCACGTTGGAGGAGACGGACTTTGTGAGGGCAGTGTTGGCGGAGGCGATCTACAAGGACTTTGCCCTACAAAATTGGTTATCCTTCGTGGCTCGTTGGAAGCAGGTGTTGGTGCTGGATTCGCGAACCGGCTATGACTTGCTGAATGGTGCAAGCTTGGGAGAAGATAGGAGGCTGGCCATCGATATCGCAGCTATGAAGCAGGCTCTACAAGAGGATGGTGGAGCTCGGCTGATTCGATGGGTACCAGGCGAAGAACTCCCAGCAGACGATCTCACCAAACTACGTGGAAACCGGCGTCTTCTACATGTCTTGAAGAATGGACTGTGGGCCTTGAAGGACACGGAGAATGCCAAGCAACTTCGTGCCGATGCCGCAGCGAGGAAGAAGACGTATAGGCAACGGATTTCCACTTTGAGAGACGAAGCTGAAGTGGCTCGTCGATCATGATGGATGCTTGCTCCAAAAGGGGGTAAGTGTCAAAGACTGGTGATTGTCACCGCTGGACGCAGCCTGTTATGGCTCTATGGTGAGGGTAAAAGGTTTGTTTGCCGTCGTGCGTTTTCAGTATTACCTTTTCATGAACTAGCCCCTTATGGCAACTGAAGCACACAGCCCAGACCTCACCCTGTTTAGGTGGTGCTTGACAGGAACGCCCTTGCAGAATCGCGTTGGGGAGCTTTACTCGTTGATCCGTGGCATGCTGAGACACATGTGGTGAGACCGTCAATGGGGTGCTTCCTGTAATTCTAATTGTCGGAAGATTGAGGCTTCCTGCGGGTTCGACCCTATGCCTTCTACTATTGCAAAAAGCAGGCCTGCAAGAACAACATGAGGAGTATCCTCTTTAGGGGCCTGGAGGGATAGGATTCGTTTGTCATTTGACTTGATATGATAGTGGGTTTGAAGTTGTTGACAAATACATCACTGGGGTTTAACCACGCCGGGAACTGCCAGGGATGCAAGTGCGAATGCGCCTGCTTCATGCGGGATCGCTACTGTCCCAACTGCGGCCATGTGCGATTTATGCACCTCGGATTTGGCATTCGCAATATTTCGCAATTGGAGAAAGGATGCCATCGACCAAAATGAGATATATGGTTGAAATTGAGTATTTTGCACTGTCCAAATTGAGGCCTAAAATAGATATTGCAGAGAAAGATATGCGATAGTTCATTGGCATTTAGTCGCTTTTCATTCGTTTCTCCATGCCTTCTTCGCAATTCACGAGGCATTACTCAAGCTTCAAAAGGGACGTGCCAGATGCCTAGCATTGCATGATATTGCCTCGTTTGGAGGTCTTTCTTTCCCAGGTCCTACCAGGGTCGGATGAAGGCATAAGAAAGATCAACGCATATATGGACCTTTTACATCCATCAGGATGACACACATGGTGTACAAGAATATACGAGGCGAACATGTGATGAGTCAGTGTCATAGTGAGACAGGATATCAACTACCCAAAATTGCCTCCCAGGAATGTCAATTGCATGGATGAAGGGCGACCATTCCAATCATCCGATTTGATTACTCTTTGATGGTTTCATGCTGAAATTGTTTGATGACTCGGTGACCCCCATCCTGTGCCTGATGGCCAAGGTCAAATCCTATTATCAAATATGGATACATGGGCGCCGGAAAGACAGCTTTCCAAAAGTTGCGTCAGGCCAGCAAGAATTCTCCTGATCTGAGTGAAGCGGCAATTCGGCATTTCTGTCTTTTGAATCCTTTGGATTTTTGTCAATTCACATTTCAAACCATGGAAACCATTATCCTGATCACTATGCTTTTTGATTTTTCTTGAGTAATGAATCCAGACTCAAGCCACCATTTCATGTTTTCAGTGTTTGGACATCATTCAGCTGCATCGTATATTTCCTTGGCAGGACATTTTGCAAAGGTGCATGTTGCGCCGCACCAAAGAGGAGCGCAAAGCCGACCTGCAGCTTCCTCCGATCAAGGTCCTTGGGGACTGGCTGATGTCACTGGGGTCACTTGAAAATCATTTGGGACATGTTGGGAGCTTGCGAAATTGAGATCAAGCAACATTCCCTGGAAAGGATTCCTGTGCAAGGGGACATGTGCTTGAAGTCTATGGGCAGGTTTTTGTTGTTGAAGATACTGCCATTTGGCCCACTTCAATGGGGTCTGTAGTGAGGTGCATGACAATGCGGTCTTTTCCAAGCAGTATACACTTGGAATGGAATTCGTGTCCCTCCTCAGAGTTTGCTATATGACCCGCCTTTATATAAGCATCACCAAAACAGGTGGATTACCCTCATTTTCAGCCCCTAAAATTGATGTCAAAGCTTCCCCCTCCAAACGGGGCTTTCATCCCAAAACGAAGAATTGCAGCATCGTCAGGTGTGCATCCGAAAGGACAAGCTTTCCAAACAGGAGCATTTGCCCAGTGTGATGGGATGATGTGACGATGGGGTGTTTTTTGTTGCTCCGACGTGTTGAAGGGACACCATGGCTGCATGGGAAGTCACTGTCCTAGTTGCAACAAGGAGACAGACTTCTACTCCAGCATCTACATGCAGTTTCCTGGCTAGCAACCTATAGTGGCGCAAATGACTTGAAGATCCATGAGCACAATTTGTTTGTTGATGTCTCATGTCAGGACAACTGCATAGAACCGCTTCCCTTTGACAATTATTGGATATTTTTGGTCCCAGAAGTTGTAGGAAGTTGTAGGAAGCTGCAGCATGAAAGTCGGCCAGCTGCTTGATGATTTCATCTGAGGTCGTGTGTCTCTTGACAGCAGTTCAAATGCCGTGCAAATTTGATGGCACCACACTGGTGCCATCGTGCCCAAAGGAAATCAAAGTTCTCGCAAACCGCAATCATAGAAAATCATTCGATATCATTGGCATTTTTTGTACGTATTTGAACATTTGTAATTATTGTATACTGTCTGCTGGACTCTGACCGTCTGACCCAGATGATATGACTAGAAACTTTGGAAACTGTCACAAGTCCTTCCTCAGCATTTGACGTTTGGGTATCGTGTCTCTCGAGGTGAAGTTTGACACTTTTGTTCATTCGGGCACTGTGCTGCATCTCGACCTGATCATGCGTCAATGTGAACATGGTATGAGCATCCATAGCATCCTTCCAGATGTTTTCCATCATATAATTGGATGGGTATCAGAGTATCAGATCTGGAAGCAGTTCAACACTTAAGCAAACTAGACTTCAGAGTGCTTGAGAACTTGAGGGAATATGACAAGCTGATCCTTTCCAGTAGTTAATAGTTATATAGTAGTTACTATATTGGTTGTTGGTAAATTTGTGAACTCTCAGAGCTCATGTGCCGGTGGCATTCAGACAGGTCCTGAACCATCTTGGAATGTACAGTAATCAGAATGTAGCACGACGTATCATAACTTGTCATGTTTCATGTCTGGCTGCTTCTACATCGGGTCTGTGGTCTACTTGGAATCAGTAATATGTTATCAATATCCCTTTGTGAGCATCATTTGATACTTTTCGCAGACTTGTTGCACTGAATCTGTTGAGCATATGGAACTTTAGGCACAACTATGCGCACATCTTTGACTTGTTGACTTCATTGAGACGAGCTGTTGACCATCCATACCTCATCGTTTATGGTGGTGGACAAGCTGGAAGCTCAAAGATTCATGGTTCTTGTCATTATTTTGATGCGTTTGTTCATGGCCCCTGCCCAAAACGGGGAACGATGGGAATACAAGGCAACCCACCGCCTTCCAGCTGGCAAGTCCTTGCTGGCTGAGAATGCTGGGAGTGTTTGTGGACTTTGCCAGGAGTGTTTTGCCGTCGCTTTTTTTGTTGGATGTCTCGGGGGCGCCTGTCAATTACTGTAACAGGTTGAATCAGGATTATGAATGCCAAATAGGATGAAGCACCAAAAGGACCATACATTAGAGTCTATAGGAGGTTTGAAATTTGAAACCTGCCTGTTTCGATGTGCAACCTTTTCTTTGCAATTTGAGCATCAGGATGATGTCATCGAGGGCGGCGAAGAGATCAAGCGTCAGGCAGAGTTTCTTTTAATGTTTCTTCATCTCAGACAGCTGGGAGAGATTCAGGATGCAAAACAGGTTGCTTAGGTTCTTGGATGATTCAGCTGCGCAAATTTTTAGATGCTCGTTGATTTCAAGTAGTTGTCGTTTTGCTGGCGATGTGGCCGATCATGTGGCACTTGCACAACAGGCCAAATGTGGACATGTCGCTGGGCAATGAGTGGCTTTTGGATGGTGCCACTAGATGGAGTGCCAGGAACCACCCCCCAGGAAATAGCATGTATTAGCATCAGTTCTCACAAATTCTGCAAGGAAGAAAGTACTCAGCCGTTGGATTTCAGTCATCATCGTTCTCTTCTCTCATGGTTTGGATCTGACTCACCGTGAATACACCCTGAGCACCCAAGGTTTTTCATGATGAGTGCATCCGGGCTTACATGGCAGATGCGCCAACCCTGAAATCTGGTGGTGCTGCTAGGCGCAATAAAACCAACAAAGAAATTACTATATGAAATTGGGAGCTGCGAGGCCTGGCAACAAGAGGTGTCAAAGACTCCAAGGATTCAATATGTGTTTCCAACTCTCAATGATTTCGAAAGCACCTTCCCACTGTGAAAAAAGATGCAAAGATGACAGATATAACCCCTAGAGCTGAAATCCAGCTTAATTCCAGTCACTAATGGGCTTTGGGAAGCAAATTCTCAGGGTCTTCCTGACTGCTTCCGTAGGCAAATCAAGAGGTCTGGGTGAGTTCAAAGTTCGGGGAGGATTCCCGATGTTGGTTAGCTCTGGTTGGATATCGTTGGATTTGATTGTTTGGATGTTTGGCATCTTTTCAAATAACCCCTTGAGCCAATTCAAACCAACATGATTTGAGAACCCAAGGCCTCAAGTTGGATAAAGCAGTACCATAAATTCTACTTAAACCAACATGTTGGGTTTCAATACCTATCACTTGGAGGCTTTTTTTGGGTCTTTGGGTGATCGTTTACTAGTCAATTTTCGACTAAGTCAAGGTTGGCTGCCCTGTTTGCTTCACCAAGCTGCATATCGATTTGGATGCTCCTTGCCCTTGCAGACAGAGAGAGTAACACACTACAGCCTGTTGTGTTTGCTACAGGAACTCGACACGTCAGGATGTCACATTTGACATGTTTTCATGAGGTCTTGGTGGTGTTTTGCTTGTTATTTGGATCAGATCAGATCCTTTGCGACACAAGGATGGTGATGATGAGAACAGCGGTGACGAGAAGGAGCAACAGCAAGGGACTCTCTGAAAATGCTGGAAGCATGCCCTGAGCGTGCCACCAGCATCCAACAACATCCCCAAACAAAAGACTATGCTATTATAGAATATAGACATAGATTGTCAGGGCATTTGGATGAATTTGGTAAACATCAAGACCTCAAATAAAACCAAAATTCCAACAATAGTAGGATCTGAAAGGTTGTGATTGGTTCTCAAAGTGACCGTACAATATTTTTAGTGTCCATCATGATTTCAGAAGGAAAAAGGAAACATTTATGGATTTGTCAATTTTGTTTCTTCACCTTTTGCCACTCTCTAGCCGGAAGGAGACACCCAAACGAAAGAACCAGAAAGTTGCTGGTTCGACCCCTGCAAAGACGCAGCCTCAGTGCATTCGTGATGTCACCTTTTGTTACCAACGCACTATTTCTGATTTGCTCACTTGTCCAGTTTTCAGAGCAACAAGTTATTTATGCATACCCAGTATCAGACTATCTTCATGATATCTTGAACGATTCCTCTGAACATCCTTTTGCTCATGCCACACATTGTAATTGTCTTTGGATCAGACTGTCAATGAGAGTCAATGAGAGTGGTTGACCAGAAAAACATGCTGTACAGCAATCAGATGTCATAGATTTGCACAGTAGCAGACACTGAACATCCAAAAATGATTTCCTGTTCTCTCTGTCTCTCTCTTCATTTATATACCCACTGTAAATCAGACTTTTGATTTGATCCCCTTACTTTGCATTGAGTATGCTTGAGTTGTCTTCATGCCAACTCCTGTGATGAAGTCTTATCAGATACTTAGCACAAAGCCTTGCTATTACCACCATACACCAAGTGCGAGACTTTCCAAATGTATAATATGTAGTGCATGTACGTACGTACATAATATTACATATACGTATGTATACATATATAGATATATACGTACATGCAGGCGTTTGGCTTCCAAAGAATATGTGGATCAGAGAAGTGTCTGAAGAGAATCTTGAAGATATCACCATGAATCTTCATGACTCAAGTGATATCATGATTTTTCCATGCCGAGGACCAGTGCAAAAGCAAAGGCAGTCCCAAAGGCTCCAGCCACAGGGCTTTGGGGCAACCCTTCCGGTGGCAAGATGTTCTCCGTATTCTTTAGTTTGATTTTTTTCAGGTTGGTTATAGAAATATTCTGAATTCGTTTGATGATACTTGTGATACTTATATATCAGATTATCATATAAGTTATTAATATATCTTAATATAATATATACATTACACATAATTTGATGTTCCTCTTCTTGGCAATGCTGATGTTGGACACAGTATGAGAAAACTAGACGGTAAGGTAAGACAAATAGTCTCAGGTTGTAAGAGTGCTGCGATATGCTGGGATGATTTTCGTAGCCTTGCCATGTTTTGCGAGCCTGTTGAGCCGTTTAGCCCACAAATCTCATGAAATCTCACTGGAACGGCTTTCTCCATGCCTTTGCTTATCCTCAACAAGCCATGAAAGAAATCAAGCATTTGGAAAAAAACCAGAACCATCAGCATCAATACCCTGAGATACCCCACCTTGTGAAACTGTTTCAGCGTTGTCGGAAGGCCAAAGCCAAGAGCGAAGGCAAGACAGACATGTTGGCATTGCCAGCCCCAGAGGAGACGGCCAACTCTAAGTCTGTGGCGAAGGGAGGCTTTGGTCCAAACAGCATCATGAAGAAGGCGAACACGGGCCTCCCCAATTTGTAGAAATTTGCAAAAAGTGTCTGAAAATTTCCATCAACAGACAGATATCAATCCTGTGAATCTTATGTAGTTTCATAGGCAGTGAAACTCATCATTGGTGATGCAGATGGTATACTTGTAACTTTGCATTCATTTGTTTTCTCACCAGTCGCCAACCAATTGCAGGTGAAAGCTGCGGATTTTCAGAGCAGCACCAAGATTGAAGCGTTGTTGGATGAGATCAATCAGATGATTGCTGGCGATTCAGGGGCGAAGGTGCTCCGGGGGGGAAGGCCATACCCAAGTTCTTCCTTGGCCCATGCTCACCGGATTCGATCTAATGCACGTAAAATGCCAGGGTATTGTCTTTTCTCAGTTTGGATCCATGTTGGAGAATCTTGGCTGAAGGTTTGTGTGCGGGGAGCATAGAATAGACCATACATACTGACAGAATGAAAAATTGAAATGTAGTGTGTACGGCTGATTTGGTTTTCTAATGTTTTCCAACTGTTTGTTTTTTGCAGCTGCAGCATGTGACAACTTTATGGACATGTGGTGGCATAATTATCGCATGTTGTGACTTCAATGGGTGTCTAGCTTCCGACTCAGCTCAGGTTGGTGGAATTCCGCATGAAGCGTGCGGGCATTTCCTGTGTGGTCTTCCGTGGCGGTATGTCCATGCAGGTTGGATTGAGATGTTCTAATCGAGCAACAGCCAATATACGTGGTATTTAATTAGATTAGATCAGATGAAATATATATATCATCGATCAATTGAAACGAAGCCACTACCATCATTTCATATAAAACTATTTCATACCAAATGCCTAAAAGGACCAAGTTGTTTCTATCATAGGAAAGTTCCATTCGTCACATCCATGTCCAGCTTGGGCACTTCAGGCGCGTGATGATGCCCTGGCTGCCTTCAATGAAGACCCCACCTTGAAGGTCCCCAGTGTTGCAGGGTGAATTGATGTACCGTAGATCCCTTGAGAAAAGGTGGAAGAGTAGTGAAAATCAAGGTGCTTGTGGATGTAAATCAAGGTGCTTCTGGATGTTCCAATTGGATCCCTTTTGGGGTTCCAACCTTGTCAATCATCCCATATCTCGGAGCAGATCCGCAGGTGATCTTGATTTCTCTGAAAGCTGGTGGTGAAGGTTTGAATCTGCAGGTGCCTCGCATTTTCTTGATTGGGTGCATGCTTTGGTGCTAAGGAGCGCAAGATCAAAATGAAATTTCAAGGTCCTCCAGCTTTGTGCCCTTTGTCCCGTGGCTTAACAACTCCTCTATCATTTATGTAATATAGTGAAGTTGCTGTGGGAATTCTTGAAACGAGCTCTTGCGCATATAGGCTGCCTATAGCAGCCCATATAGCACTTGCTTAGAGTGTGTAGTAGTGTTGTTGGGGTACAGTCCTGCAGGAGGCCCAAAATGGATCTGCAGTAAAGCCTGTATGCAATATGTCATATCAGGATTGTATTAGAATTAGAGGCAGATTGTTGGCAACCTGGTAGGCACACAAGCTATACTCTCTTTGTATAAATATGTATATATATATATGATATATGTATATATGATACACTGTCTAGCGGGCCTCACCCCGGTTTCCCCTCTCTGTGGACCTGTGGGTGGGTGGTGGTGTGGTTGTGGTGGTTCAGTACTCGTACTACTATACTACTAATGTGTTACTACTGTACTACAGCTATACTGCTACTACACTTCCACTACTACCACAGCTGCTGCTGCTGCTGCTGCTACTACTACTACTACTACTTCTACTTCTACTACTACTACTACTACTACTACTACTATTACTACTACTACTACTACTACTACTACTACTACTGCCACGAGTACAGGGTACAGGTGAAGGGTGGGAATACCATTTACTGTACATCCACTTACAGGGCGCGGTCGACACGCGAAACGGGATGTACATACCTGTTGTGCAGCAGATACATGTATTGGATTGTATTGGTTCTTGTATGGGCAGTATATTAGCTGAGAAGAGGTGTATATATCATGTATATATACATATCTATGTACCGATGATGACTTGAAGATCATTTGTGTTGATCCTGCCATAGGTGGCCAATCATGTCTTCCTTTTGGATCCTTGGTGGAATCCTGCATGTGAAATGCAGGCGCATCTGGACGTGCCCGCGTTTTCTTTCTTGTCAATGCATCTCTGAACCCTGGACCAATGTGATGTTATCTTGGCACTGGTATGGATATATTATCTGTAGATGTTTGATTTAACAACCATTAGGGCACACATTTTATATCGACATGGGAGACATTGATAAATTGCACGAATCGATAAAAATTCCGTAACCTTAGTTTTTTAATCGTTGTTTGGGGTAGTTGTTCAAGCAGTTGGGCTGCTCATCTCCCCTGAGAGGCCATTCAACGCGCCCATCGTATTGGCCAAACTCGGCCAGTGAAGGCGTGGGAAAAAAAACATGCTGCTTTTGCATCAGCAATTAGAGTCTAGATTTAAAATGAAATTTGGACATGATTTTAACATGATTTGGTGGTTTAACATGACTCAACATCACTTCCTCGACTTCCTCTGGTTGGTGGCCTTACGAATCGCCTGATACGATGATGGCGATGCGCGAAAAACACCACCAGGCTGTCCGGTTCATTAGCGCAAATACCATTGAAGAGAAGATCATCAAGCTGCAGGCATGAGCGAATGCTGAATGTACATGAATCGCATGAATATATAAATCATACATATGATTAAATAATATTGAATATGCAAAAATATGCAGGTATGATAATATCAGATAATATCTATAAACAACCACACGACCCTGGTTGGGTTTGTTTCATGATGGGGTCGAGGTGATTCCATCAATATACATGAATTGCGGGGGCAGAAGGATATCCTTTTGAACTGGCTGGTACAACAAGATCAGCATGGATAATCTGCAACTTTGTGCATATTTCGGGTGGCTTCAACATGGGGTCTGAATATGAAAGACAAGCATCGAGACCACACAGAGATGAGTAGGGACACCAACTTGGAAGGTGGGACGTGTCGATGCATCCCAGCTAGGTGAGTCGTTCTTGAAGATGTTGAAACCAATTGCACCTGGTTCCCTAGCAATCTATGCAAAGACACCGTGTGCAGGAGAAGAAGCAGCTTGTTTTTGATGCCTCCATTGATGGATCTAGCACATCTCTCGGAAAGCTGACGGAACAGGAGGGGGGGCCTTTAGAAATCTTGGTATTGGCCTTCGAGAGAATATCATGGCAGACCAATGGTTGATTGATTGTATATTGTATTGCTTCATATCTGTTTCATCATCCCAAACGCCAGATGTGACTTGGCCAAAGTACACCAGATTCCAACAGACTACCATATTCTGCTTGAACGCCTTGGCATTTCACGACCACTCCAAGCCAAACCTCCGAAACCCAGCAGGGAAAAGACCGAAGATATGCAACCGGTGCTAGGATACATTTAGCAGATGTTTGCTAGTGCTGCGGAATGGTAACGTGTGTTGAGCTGACACCAATTCAATCATATTCAGCTCCTGTTCCTGCGCCAGGACTTGCGCTTCCTGTTCCAGCACTGAGATGAATCCAATCAACTAATAGCTGTTTTGGCAGCGATTGCTTCAAGTGCAGAAGTGTGCTGCACTATTCCAACAAAACAGGGAAAACACTTACACATACAGAGCGACATACACGGTTGATTCGTATGATCTCATATGTGACATACTCACACGGAGACGGAGAAGATTTTACACTCTGACAGCAGCCACAAGGCTACATTTAAAAACCAGTGGCTTGCACCTTCAGCATGCTGTCAGGCATGAACTTGACCTGAACAGGTCAGCGGAACAAAAACACGGAGGATCTGCAAAAGCTGGCATTAGCCACAAAACAATGGTCTACTAAGTATAGAGAAGCCGGCAAACTTGGTTAAACCAGATGCAAGAGACCTTGCAAAATAAGTGATTAGGGGAGGTTCCCTATGAGCAACTTTTGGGTTTGCTCTTGATGATAAGATGATGTTAACATTTTCTTTGTAATCTATTTATCTTTTATGAATCATATGAGGGTTGGACTTCTTCCTTCAAAAAAGATATGTGGTAGATCAGTCGACCATGGAGGACCACTGAATCAACCAGACTCACCAGACATGCAGTTGGATCTGACCAGCATAGAGAGGTGCAAGAATCCCTGTTTGCCTGTGGATGCCTGTGGTACGGGTGGAGCAGGCCTCAAAGACCTGTGGTACGGGTCTGCCGTTTCATACCAAAAATACCAGGCGCTTTTTGTGTCAAAATTCCCCCAAAAATCAAAGACGTGAATCAGATGCAAAAGGATATCAACGGTGGATCTGTGGTACGGGTCTGCTTAGTTTTCCTAGGGAAGGCACGCGCCTCAATCCAAACATTTGAGGTCGGCCGGCACTTGCAACCGATTTGAAAGGTGCAATCCTTTGATCGAGGATTAGACTATTCAATGCAATGGTAGTTAGCTTCAAGATTGCTGTGTTGCAGGGCTTAGGCCTTCTTTACATGTGGGACTCACGTTAAAACGCTAATGCGACAGCTGGCACCAGCGAGACGCTTGAAACATACGAAGATGAGTGGATTAGATTAGTGCATGATTAGTGCCTATATCGAAGAATTTCTGCAACATGACGTGTGACAAAAGAGGCACTGGTACAGTGTTTCGTAGAGCACATACATCTATACGCATACATACAATATCCGTTCACTTGATTCAAGTCCATCCCTTCATAGTCGCTGCAGGATTTATAAACTATCAATCAAATTCAAGATTTCATTATGTCGCTGGGTCAGCAATGTGCCGTCTTGGGAGAGCACAGAGATTGTGTCGCTATCCGATAGCTTTTGATTGCGTCCTGAGCTTTTGGAGCGTTTTAGAGATTTGGTTTTGATCTAAGATTAATTTTTGATGATTTTTGGGTTTTAAGCTCAGAAAGTGCAGGCAGTCATCAGCTATCTTTTCCACTGGCCACGTGAGACATAGGACTGTGCCGTTTTTCTTGCTGGCGCTCTGAGAAGTTTGAAACGGCTAAGCTTTGCAGCTTCAGAAATACGGGTTGATGCTTATGCTTCAGAAATCCAGCAAGAACCGCTGAAGGTTGGTAGTTTATCCTACAGAATCCTGCTAATTACTGTACTTCCACTGTTTTGTACAGGTTTCTACATCCTAGCTGGTGAAGGCTAGATTTTCGAACCATCAACATAGGCATATAATCAACGATGAAGTGAATTCACTTGTATATGGTGCTGTTGAATCTTAGAGCGCCATGGAGCAACCTGCCGGGCCAATAGAGCTACGGGGTCCAAGGACCCTTTCTGGCTTCAGCAGAGTTGTGGTGCCAACTGTTAACCAAAACCATCCTATTTTTACAGTGCTTTCTTGAATCGAGAGTTGAGATTGATTCGCCATTTTCCATAAGATTGGGGAGAAGTGGCCACCACGGCATAGAGCAGCTTGAGTGGAGCACTTTATTTGGTGGTCTAATTTTGTACTTTTTTCAGATGTCTTTTCTGAATGGTTGCGTTGGAGTTGTGTGAAACTGTAACCTTTTGTAGAGGTAATGCATGGTAATGCCAAATGTGGCCGACAACGCAACATCCCTAATGGATAACAAACGCAACTGACATTTCGATGGTCATATGACAGTGTGAACAGAGGCAACCAACCCCCAACTTGCAGCAATCTGTGAGGAGCATCCTACAGTTCATATAGACATCCAGTCAATATCATTGGTATTTTCCAATCATTCCCCTAGGATAAGACAAACCAGAACAAACATCACAACTGTCGGCTCTCATCTTCTGCTGCCGGCGCGAATGCCTGCGTGCAAGACGATTTGGCGCGCTGCCCGGCACTGTGGGGCTGCCCCTTGCTGAAGCCATGTGCATTTTTGGCCCAAAATGGTAGGCTCAGCTGCTTCCCAGCAGCGGCGGATGAAGCCCCTAAACCTCGGTCATCTGGGACAAGGCCCCATGGTTTGACACCGGGGATGAGCCATGCACCTGCGCCATCCAAAAAAAAGAGATTGGGGGGCGGCTAGCTACTGTGCTTGACTTGAGGTTGTATAGTGGTTCGGTTGTTGGTGCTTTTGTATACTTTTGTCATCTTTTGTCTACTTTTGAGTGACTTGGTCATGATGTCATGCTACCTCTTGAAGCTTTTGATGCTCTTCTTCCAAGTCGCCCTGTTGCTCTCTGCTGTATTTTGGCCGGAGGCACCTCGTCCCAGATAAAAACATGAAGTTATAGTCGAAGGAGAGCAAGAAGCCCCGTGAATTCCGTTTGTTCTTCTTGGTGCATGCAGCGTCATGATGCGTCATGCATGCAAACGATGCAAATTTGTGTTCGAAAATTCTACGAAGAATGCCTGCAAAGATGAATGCAACACTTAAGACCCAACTACACGTGCAGTGGTGCCAGACTGCCAGGCTTCTTGACCCACCAACAATTTAGCTTCACCTGGGACTGAAGCCAACACTAAAACCTCAACCAGGCAAACTTCAGACTATGTTTTGCGTTTTACAGCCGTTTATACACATATTACATATTACATATCATTTCCATTCCTTTCCTCCCCACTGTAGAATAACCCGGGAAGACTAAAGTACGACTTCGTTGCTCACTCTTTTTTCAGATTATTTCCCAAAATTGAGTCACATTGCTTGCACTCCTTGTCGGTTTGTGGGGCGAATGGCTGGGGTGCACGTTCCAGTCCAACTGACATGGTTAACTGAAATCGAGTCGCTGGGTGTCCACGATTTGTTTGGACTCGACACTCAACAAGACCAGCTGCTTCGGTGCTTTGGCAGCGAGAGTGGTATTTCTAGCAACAACTTGACCAGGCAAGAGGTATACGCTTTAGACTGAAGTCAACTCAACTTCTTCAGTAAATTGCGGGTACATGATGATTCATGATTTGTTTCCCCGTACACTGTACACCTTGCCTTTTCTGAGAAAACACAGCTTGCCAGGTGGGTCATCCGCCGGTGGTTTTTTGCACACCAGGAAACAGGCTTCTTGGATCTTGGCATTTCAAGGGATTAGATATGTTCTGTTGGTTTGTGGACGTGATCTTTTCCGGGTCCATGTCCCCCAACTGCTGCCCCCAGGGATCTGTGCGAGAAGATCGTGGCACATTTGAGTTGGAGTATCGGCAAGGCACCGATGGGTGGAAAGTCACACATTGGGAGGGACACGGAAGAAGTACCTACTACCTACACAGTTTACATCAGTTTACTTCCTTTTTTTTAACTGGAATTTGTTTTGGAAAAGCTATGATTTTTGCAAGTTTGAGATGTAACTAGCTGGATTTCATTTGCAAGTTTGGCAGCAGTCATGTGGCTTGCTTGCAAGGGAGAAAACTGAGATTTTGGATAACTCTTGCCAAATTGGGTATCAGATTTGATAGCAGGACATCCTCCACCAGTTTGTGACCGCATGTCCTGCCGCCTCCATCAGGCGAGATTTCGCACTTTTGCGAATGGTGAAATCTCTGTGAAGTTGGAACAGTCAGTGTCCAACTATGATGTCTTCGTAGTATCTCGACTCGGGACTTGGATAGACTTGGAACAGAGCAGGCATATGGGGGGACTGATGCTTGAAGCGGAACACTTTTTTTTTGTGCTGATGGTCATGTAATTACAAGTCTCCGGGACCAAACATGACCACATGACCAAAGTATACCAAAATAGAAACTCCCAAACAAATTCTTCGTTTTTGCTCATGTTTGCATTGCAAAACCCAATGATCCAGAGATGATCACTAGAGTAGAATGCTAGTGAACAAGGGCTCGGACCAGGCACGGGACTTGGTTGGCCGCCGAGGTTTGTGCACGCGATGACTTCGAGTGTGAGATCAACTTCATGCTCATGCAGGCTGAAAAAATGGAGATACTTTTGTACTTTTATATTATTATTTTTAATCTCTTGCATTTTGTTTGAAACGCTTTGTGGATCCAAGTAATTACTATGATTTATGTTATTTACGTTATCTAATATCTATATAGATTCTAGATGTTTGGACATGTTTTCTTTTGGCATCTTGGTGACAGTTGCTCATCATGCTGGATGCGCTGAAGTCTGAATCGCCACATCGAATTACCGTTGTGCCTTGGCAGCACAGCCCACGAGTCGCTGAAATCGCCATTGCTGCAGCCTCCAGGTGTTGCCCTGTGTGGAGTATTCGCGGCAGGACACATTGGGCGCGACATCAAATGGCTTCAAATTTCAGTATGATGCGATTCTGAGTGTAGGTTGGGTGTGACTGTGGACTGTATAGATTTGATGACCAATGTGTGTTCAAGAAAAAATTACCAAGCATGATAGATGAATGATAGTGTGAGTGTATTGACTTTCAAATGACCATCCAATTGGAAGCCTTTCCATCACAGCAAGACCTTAACGGTGGTGCACGTACCATGGGATGGTTGCCACCTGGGAGGACCGAAAATTTGAGGCTGGTGAAGCCATTGCTCCCAAGTTGCTGTTGCTGGGTTTGCTAAGACCGGAAGGGTGGGGTTTACGCGGCGAAAAAAAAGTGGCTCAAACGGAAACTGTGGCGATGGTTATAAGGGGAGGTTATACCTGTGATGCGATTCTTGCTGTGCAATCTGTTGTGTGTGAAGACATTATCCTAAAGCTGCTTCAAAATTTTGATGCTACTGTTACTCATGACTTGTGATTTTTCTACTACTCAGGTGGTCAAAAAACCATGAAAGAACCATGAAAAAACCATGATGACGGGTGAATGCCTGGCAACAGAACCCAGTTAAACCAGTTGTTTGATGGTTGCAGCTATTTGAGGTTGCATTTGATGGCCACGGCGGGTGCGGATCGCTTTGTGACGATTGATTTACATAATCAGGTGCAGCAGAGTATCCCAGCTTTTGGCAGGATGTGTTTTCAACGAAATCCAGATGTTTTGAGCAACATATTTCCCTTTTCCATTTGCATCTTCTTTCTTTTGTGCCAAATATTTTTCATTTGCAAAATGTTTTTTACATGTCATTTTGGTGATTCTAATTGATTCATGGTAAGTGTAGATTGCATCAATAAGCCAGATTGCACATGCTTCAGGCGGAAGCTGGTTTCAGCCCAGCGCAAGCAGCTCTGGATGAACTTACCTGTGAGTTTGGTGCTCGGCCGTAGTTTCAATCATTTCCCTAGGTCCTATGCTTTGCCGATGTCATTAGGGTGTAAGTACAAGACCTTTGCTGCAACATGCCGAAATCAGGCAGTAGTTTTTGAAGAGCCTCACAGATGATACTTATCATTTTCAGGAAATATCTGGCGGCCTTTATCCGGGACATGATTCCGGACTTCAAGCCCCAGGACAGGATTTAGAATAGAAGTTACACAGCAGATTTGCTGCTGTGTGATGCCAGGAGACCCTGGTCTGTGCGACTGATGCGGGTGGTGCCAAGCGCACACGAAAGATGGCTGATGAGCTTCAGGTGGAGAGCATGAAGATTTGTCTTCTGCAGTGAAGTCAGTCAGGGAGTCCTTTAACAAATCTTGGTCACACTCATGTTGGACCTGAATCCACTCTCTGTCCTTTGTTGTAGCTAAGGCAGCTATATTTATATCAGTTCGCAACATTCAGTTTCACTCATTAATGGCACATTTTGCTCACGTGTCTTGGTATTCTGTGTCAGGATCAGCATCAGATAATATCGAATTATGTAATATGACTATGTATGATCATGATCCTGTATGATCCTGGTCATGTCTGGTTGGGAAGAATTGGCATATTTTCCGGAAACACACAGAGAACCACCACAAGCAATGCCTTTAGTGCAGCCTTTGTCAGCAGGTAGGCTTCATGATGGCCGACAAGTTCCGACCCAAAGCCGGGGAAGTCGGTCAGGCCATGGTGAAACACAATGGACATGGCCAACAAGCAAACAAAAAACGCGAAACCAGGTCTTAAGGAAAACTGCAATCTCATAAAACACTGCGTTTGCCATGGTTTTGTGACCTGGGGTACCAAAATCTTCACGAAATTCAGCACCTGTCATGAGTAACATGTGCCACATGACATCTTGCAAGCGAAAATACGATTCCAACACACTTTGACACGCAGGAAACATGGCCCCGTGAATTCAATGCACCTAGCAGAAAAAGACGAAAGTGGAAAGTGTTCAACAAGACATTGAGTATCGATCGTTCACCATCCGTATTTTTAAAATCCAGACTTGGAACCCAGCTTGCTCACCCTGGGGTTCCTAGTACTTGCACATGTATTGCAACGTAAAGCTTCTGAATAAATTTGGACAACCCGCGGCGTGATGCAAAACTTCGGCTTGCTCAGAAAGCCTCCTTTTTTGGGGGGCAACTTTGTTTGTCCGATTTCGATCTTTTTTCCTTGCGTTGGGCCACTTTGAACCACCAATTACTTCGGAGGATCATGAAAAGTAACATTGTTGTTTCAAGTTCTAGCAACAACAATTCTCCACAACCAGACTTTCTATGATTCTCGAGGTATTGCCATCATTACAATCTTTCAATGTTTTCGGCTGGTACCTGCAATCTTAAATGCAAAAGGCGTGCTCGTTTTGTGACATATATCATATACCCTTGGGATCACCATAGCCTCAGAGTTTTTGTGACGTGCCAGGTGAAGATCATCTCCGACGCGTCGTTGAACCCATCCAATGTGATCATCGTTGATGATATGTGCCTGTTCCCAGCCCACAGAGGTCGAAGAAAACAATCAGAAAAACAACTGTCAAAATGCAGTGGCTTTCGGAAAGGCAAGATGATTTTGAGATCTTCAATTCATGGGTTCCATAATGGTTCACCATTTTTTCTCTGCCTGCGTGGGCTTCAGGTTTGATACTTGCGGCAGCCTGGTCAAAGTAGTTGAGGCTGTTCGCACCTTTGCGCCAGAGGCCGGGTGAAACGCAAGATGACAAAGATGAAAAGAAGAACTACAGTAACTCTCTTTGCGATGTTTACAGTGTTTTACATGGAGGAAATATAGGGAAATTGTTGAAACTGTTGATTTGTATAAAACTGTTGTCCTTTGTGGTTGTCTGAGGCCAAACTTTTTGCGGTTGGCACTCATGGCTACTTTTCCAAGGACTTGGTCACATCAAAAATGGCCACTTCCCCTTCTCCGTTTTTGATTTTTGTTACAGAAATAGGATGTCCGAGGAAAGCTTTGCCACGCAGCTGGTCGCTCTTGGCTTGTAGGACGCATCTGAAAGAGTGGCCAAGATGATTGCGGAGCTTGGCTTGGAGGTTTGCACACGGCGCTGCAACGCATTGGACCTTGGTTTGTTCCAAGGAGCTATAAACATCTATAAACTGTATATAGTTATGTAAGGGGCACTACATGGCACTACCATTTCCCCCTCGCAGAAGCGCCAAGGAATGCTGACCGAGAGATGATTACACATTCTTCCTCAGTCAACATTATGATCGCAAGGAGTAGTAGTAGTAGTAGTAGTAGTAGTAGTAGTAGTAGTAGTAGTAGTAGTAGTAGTAGTAGTAGTAGTAGACCATATAGTGTTTGTGATATGGTGCCATGGTAGTTAGCAGTAGTTAGCTGTAGCGGCGTAAGTGGGACATTCTACGCTTGGCATTTGTGAAAGGAAATTCTATGTAACAGTATATAGCTCTCAATATCAAATATCGTGTTGTTCTTTGTCAGTCTTGTCATTATTTATGTTTGCTCACATTTGCTCACGTTGGCTCACCTTGTCAGTGGATCGCGGTGACCAACTGCATATCTCAACGAATGTGCAGGCCCCAGTGAGAATTGCGAATGACCTAAGAGGGATTTTATGCCACTGGACTGAGGCCTCTGCAAAAGTTTGAGAAGCTGGGCATTGGAGACAGGCCAACTGCTATGGAATCACTTTTGATTCTCTTGTTCCATTATCCAAAGCATGGAAAGATGAAACCCGCAAAATTCAGGTCTCAATATTAATTGCGATAAAGGTTTGGTTTTGGTTGACAGTTCCTTTCGCAGGGCTTTCAGGTTTCAGACATTTTAGCGTGGCAGACTTGCAGGCTAAAGGTGGTCGATATCTCCAGACTGGTTGGGGCCCCAGCATCAATAACAGAAGTTGACTATACAGCAAGCACATTCGTTTACTGGCCTATCCAAACGGAAACACGCTTTAATTTTCAGAGGAGCACTTGCCTATATGCATGCTAATACAATCCTATTTAATCCGTTATAATCCTATTCATCCTCTATTGCTGGTATGATACTATCATTTTATTTTGACCTTAACAAATCCACCAACAAACATACATCCTAGTTTTGAACCTCAAGGTGGCAGGTGCCATCATTCGAATTCACCTGGGTGCCAGTGTGAATTTGCCCAAATTTCGACAACTTGGGTTTGCCTGGCTTACTTATGCCTGCATGAAGGGTGACAATGGGCCATGCAACCTGAGCGAACCTGAAAATGTTTGCTGATCTCTTCCATATTTGTTTCCCTTAGCTTGTCCTTGAGCATTGTACGCCACGATTGCACCACTGCAAGAATCTTGACTCCAATGTGGTGCACATGCACTAAAGGATCCACGGCTGGTATCACAAGCACAATTGTCTTTTGATTTAAAATTGTAGAAACTTCCTGGATTCTTTCTGCTGCCCCAGTGATCATTTGTGTATCATATGCTTTGCCAGGCCGCTCAACCCTGATCCGCTACTGGCAGAGGCTGCATTCGTCGCAAAGCTCAGCGATGGGACAAAAAAAGATTTCAAGATGTTTTCAGCGGTGTGTCAGCTGAGGTGCCTACTACTCAGTATACCTTGAGAGTTTGGCACCCAACGACTCCCAACGACAAATGGTGAAGCTTTGATTCTTCCGGTGGGATGGTGGTTTTCCAATGTGTTTTTCCACTCCAAGGGGGCTGCTCCTACACAAAGCAATGAGATGTGAGGCAGGTCTTTTTGAAAGTGATACAGTAAAGACAGCACAAGATTTGTCAAGCAATTTGAACTCCTTTTTGGTTACACAGTGACAAGTGATATGTGCTCATACTGAAAACATTTGGCTTCAGATTCTAGTGATCAGATGACAATTGTTCATAGTTTGATATGAACACGGCCTGCATTCGTTGAGTTTTGCAGGATCAGGTGGTACGTGAGGGCAAAGCGTTAGGCCCATGGCAAAAGTTGGTTTAGTTAGGAAAAGATCACAAGCAACCAGGAAGGCTGGGTTCAGAAAAATACCATGTTATATGTTTTCTTCTGAAAAAAGGTTTATGAATTATTGGTGGTGTGGCATTGCGGCATTGCTTACATTCATTGAAAATTTGAAGATGAAACCACCGCTTCTGAAAGGTCTCAAAAAGAAGGCATATTTGAATACCATAGTCTAATATACAATATAGAATATACAGATCTAATCAGATCTACACATACATATGCATTAAGTCATTACAACGCTGAAGCAAACCACATTGAACGATAAATTAGTTTTCATCATCGCATTTTTTTACGGGAAGTATAACTTGGAGCACAGACTGGACTTGACTTGGTTGCCCGGTGATTGGAAATTGGAACATGTAGCAATTGGTCTGGCACGACCATCATGCCGACCACAGTGAAAGCCAAAGGGTGTCATCGTGCCATCAGAGAAAAAAATTAGCTGGATCGATGAAGTGTGCAATGCTTGAGGGTACCAAGATCTGTGTGTGTATTCAAATACACAATACGCGTCATTACACACTATATTCTACCATCTTCTACTATAATCATCATCAGCAGCATCATCACGATACACCATCATCATCATCATCATCATCATCATCATCATCATCATCATCATCATCATCATCATCATCATCACGATACACCATCATCATCATCATCATCATCATCATCATCATCATCATCATGGGCATCATGGGCATCATGACAATCATGAGCGCCGTCATCATAAAGCACCGTCATGATTATAGGCATACAGATAGTCACAAACGTCACTATCAGCATCCATCCGAAATCAATTGCACAGAATGTGCAATTGCGTTGTACTGGAAACTAGCAACGTCACTGCGAAGATGAAGTTCAATTCAAAGAAAGATCAGTACATTCTGCAGTAGAGCAGTTGTACAGCGGTTTATAGGCAGCTAAGTAGCTGTCGAAACCGTATACAATCATATTAATAAGACAACCTGTCATTCTATGGTCTTGGAACAAATGCGCATGGTACATGAGAGATTGTGTGGTTTCAGTTGCTTTTAACAGTCGAATCAATCCGCAGCCAATTTGGCAAAGTAATTGAGATAGCCTTCCGCAACGACTTTGTCATGGCGGAGGGTGAAAAGAAGAAGAAAAAGAAGGCTGGATGATTCAAGCTGCCAGCAATTGCGGTCGTGAAAACCAAACCAGTCTTCCATTTTCCACTAGGACAAATGCGAGAGGCCTAGATGTAAAATGAAGGGATTTGAATTCAATCACACTGTGTCAGAATCGCCCATGTACCATGAGTGCCCTTCCTATTGGATGTTCAAAGGCCGAAGAACTCTTCATCAAGCCAGAAGACAGTCAGAAGCCAATTGACACATCAAAGCAGGGGCGCCCACTCACGATCATTTGTTCAGAACTGATGATGATGTTGATGGTGATTGTGATGGTGGTGGTGTCCAACAATTTATGACTGTGGCTTTCGCTGTTCCCATTGCTCCAAGGTGGCCCCTCCTGTTGAAGAACTACTCTAAACTCCTGGTAAGGCCAGACTTATCCGATATCTAGGCACATTTCCATTTGGCATGCACAGCAACGAGTTTTTTCCCTAGCAGACTTGGGACTGCAAGGCGGTTCCCGCAAACAAGGAGCTACAATGATATTATTTGATACAATAATGTTTTTGACTCGATGTCACCTAAAATATATATATGAATATCCGACCCCGGTTTTAAAGATGAAGGGGAGATTGGTTTGACCCGCTAGTTTCGGCTCATGATAGGGGCCACTGGCACTTGCAGTGAGTGCCAGGGCAAATTTAGGCCGGGACACCTAAGCTCTGGAGGAGTTTGTGGCACCTGTGAGGCTCTCCTGAGGCTACGATTGTTCGTGGCTAGCGGGAGGTGCCCTGGGGCCATTGGTGGCTTCATCGAGGAAAGAGTCCGTGAGTGCCACAGACTCCTCCTTGAAGAGGCTGAGCGTTGGTGGACAGCGCAATCCGTGCCGGGGTCCGATCCAAGTGGACTTCAGCGTGTGGTTAAGGCCCCATCTCCTGCGGGTCCTCCTACGGCATCGGGAGGATCCAGGGAGAGAAGGCCAGTAAAGGAGAGTGAAAAGAAAAAGCCTAAGGAGGAGGTCCCTTCTCCTAGACGAGCGAGGAAGAGGAAAGGAAGAAAGAGCAACATCCAGTCATCGTCGTCATCACAAGAAGAGAGAGCATACCACAAGGAGGAGAGAAAGTCGAAGCCCCAGTCGCCCACCGAAAGAGGATCCAGCCAAGAGATCCAGCGCTTCAAACCGCCCCAAGAAGCATCGAGAGGAGGAGATCCCAGACCCACCAGAGGCTGACGTGAAGGAGGAGGAGAGTGAGGCGAGCGACTCCTTTGAAAGCGTTAGAGTGGAGTCAGAACGAAGACCCAGCCGAGAAGCCCATCAGAGTTCGAAGGTGAGAGCTCCCAGGACCCCCAGCCGAAGCCCACAACGTAAGAAGTGGCAAGGTCCAATACCGGCAGGAGGTAGACGACAGCCTGAACGTCACCAGCCCGGAAGATCCAGAAGAGGAACCAAGAAGAAAAAGAAAAACAAAGGAAAGAAGAAGAGAGAGAACCACCAGAGGTGGTTACGTGAAAACCGTCGCAATACAAGGCGGTGATGCCCCCGAAGGCCAGAGTTAAGGCCAAGGCAAAACCAAAGGCCTTACCGAAGGCCAAAGCCAAGGGGAAAGCGAAAGCAAAACCGAAAGCAGGACCAAGGAGAAGAGGAGGAGTTGGAGCTAGAAGGAGGGGAGGTCTTCGCCGGCCCAGTGCTGGAGGACCTCCTGCTGACGTGGAAGTTGGAGCAGAGGTTGGAGACTTTGATTCTGGTAAGCTGCTGGAGTCATCCAAGGTAAGTGGTTTGGTCTGGACAGCTGGGACCTTTGTAGCTTTTGAGGGTAGCTACTGGCAGTCGCCCTGTCAAGTTGCAGGCTACGTAGATCAACTGGTTGTGGAGGGAGACAACAAAGAAGTCTCCTTGGATTTGCGTGGCACTACCAGTGAAAGGCTGCTGAAGTGGAGCACAGGCCATCGGCTACATCGTCTTCGATTTCATCTTTGTGACCCTCGATGTCCATCAGAGAAGGTGGGAGACGATTACTTTCACGGACATCTGGTGAAGAAGATTGCAGAGGATCAGAAGCAACCATGGATGGTGTGCCTCGAGGACGGCAAGCCAGACGATCTCAAGGACCTGAGGGCAGAGCTTGGAGTTCCTGCTCCTGGGGGGCCAGGCCTAAAGGCTGGTCAAGGGAGCAGCAGTGCCAGCAGCGGCAGAAGTGGAAAGGAGAAGAAGAAGAAAAAGAAAAAGAAGAAGAAGTTGGAGGCCGAGAAAAGGCTAGAGGAGAAGAGCAAGGAGGATGCCAAGGCAGAGGTCTCTGTCCCCTCAGGGAGCCGTCGTCTCAAGGGACAGGTTTCTCTTTCAACAGTGTTTGGGGGGACAGGACTGGACCCTTCTTGGGAAGTGCGGAGGACGCTCAAGAAGAAGGTTCGAAAAGTGGTGAAGAAAAAGAAGAAGAAAGACTCAAGCGGAAGTTCTTCCACGTCTTCAAGTGGGAGCCAGAGCCTCAGTACAGAGGGCATTTTTCCCGAAAGTCGTCGAGTTCTCAGTGCGGCAAAGAAGGTGCCAGGTGCCTTAGCCTGTCAGTCGGTCGAAGAAATGAGGGACCAACTGATAACATCAAGCGGACAGATGTGGTCCCAAGAGCAGGGAGGCCCAGTGCCTCCTCTTGTACTGCATTATTTCCGCAATGTGATGAGGAGCAGAATGAGTGGCGGAATGGCGAGAGAAGCACTTACACTCGCATACGTGACGGATTTAGGATTGCAAGGACGAGTGGCGGAGGCCTTAGACGTCACCTTGCAGAGGATCAAGTCACTAGAGATGACTTCGGGAGGCAGCGATTTCCGCATCTCCCAGAGGATCGAGTTGATCCCTCCCGAGATGGAAGGAGTGGCCTCGACTGTGGAACGAAGAGAGGCGATCTTGGAGGCAAAGGAGGACGAGAAGTTGAAATACCAGAGTGGGAAAGGAGGAGACTGGCACAGAGGAGATTCATGGAAGGGCTACGAGAAGGGCTGGGGCAAGAAAGATGGGAAAGGAAAGGACGGGAAGAAGGGCGACAAGAATCCGGGCGATCGAGCTCGAAACGACGGAAAGGGCGACGACAAAGCCAAGAAGGAGGAGAAGAGAAAATAGCAGACTTGGACCTCCTCAAGGCGGGGGAGGTTGAAAGTCTTGATGGTGAGGAGTGGACTCCCTCATCAGGTATGAGCGTGGATGATGATGACTTGGATGTGAGGAGAAGAAAAGATGATGCCAATCAATATTCTGAAGTGCCTCTGGCGGGCAACCTTCACAGGCGTGGTAGTATGCCAGTGATCAAGCCAGACTATGAGGATGGGGCTCAGCTGGGTCAGAGAGAGGATGAGGGGATCCTTAAGGACACCAATCCCCAAATGGTTGAAGAGGACAGCCATGCTGAAGATGACCTGAAGGGAGCGGGAGGTGAAGTGTTTTTACCTCCTGAGCGCATCCTAGAAAGTCCTCGTGCGAATGGTAGCTTAGAGGGACTTAGTTTTGGGGGGTCCGGACCCGTGATTGCAGAACTATGGACTATGCTAGAGACTTTAAGTCTTTCGCACTGCAAGGCTCAGCCCATTGGTGAAGGAATTTTTCCTTTACCCACAGTCCATGTGAAGGGTTTGGATCACCTATTGACTAAGTACCCAGGAGCTGATGTGTTGTTTTTCAACATGTGTCGGGGCCTCAACAGCCTTGCAGGCTGGGGGTTCGACCAAATACGAAAAGAAGCTTCACCTGTACAGCAAGGAGCTTTGGCGTATCTTTTTAAACAAGCAGATCGAGTCAATCGGTGGTCGGAAAAATTTGTGGAGTTGAGCTCTGGAGCTTCATGACTGAGCTTGAAAAGTATCCTCCTGTCACCTTTCTGGAGCTCCCTCCCCAGGTGGCCTTGGAACTGGTTCGGTTTGTATCCTTAATCCCTTTAAGCTTTATGGACTTCCGGTTGGAGCTGGACAAGATGGTGACTGCATCTGACGCGTCTACTTATGGGGGAGGGGTAACAGCCTCCTCAGGCCTTACTGAATATGGACACGCAGCAGCTGTGGCACAAGTCCGGGGAGACGTGCTGGGTTTGGAGAGCCACTGTCAGGTGCTCTCCATAGGACTTTTTGACGGAATAGGGGCGTTAAGGGTATCCCTAGACGCCTTAGGAATCAGCCTCTCCACAGGCTAGCCGTGTAGTGGAGAGTCACTTTCCGGGTACCATTTTCTGCTCAGACGTCACCGTGGGAATTGCGCGAAGGGGAGGGAGTAATGATCCACCCTCCTCGGACAGAAGAATTTGTGGATTTCGGCGCTGTGGACCTCCAGGCGGACGTCAACGAACAAGATTATTTGAAGAAAGGCTGGAGGCGGACACAACAGGTTGCTTTGCCTACTTTCACTACCTCCAGGCCACGTTCTGAGGCAGGGCCGCGTCCGGCAGGGCTGAAAAACTGCCTGGCACATGAAGTGCAGCGGTGGCAGCAGGATAAGCACCGATTTCCGCCATATCAGTACAAAGATATGTTCCTGGTGGTCAATGGTGCAGATGAGCAGCGCTTGGTCGACGTGGAGGAGCGGGAGTCCATTATGGGATTCCCTATTTTCCCTATTGGGTATACGGCACAGTGTGTGAATAAATCCCAGGCAAAGGGGGACTCCTACAACGACCAACGGCTTACATTGCTGGGGAATTCCTGGAATGTCACCGTGGTCACCTGGTTGCTGGCACAACTACTTCGCAGCTTGGGGTTGACAGACAGCTGTTCTCCTCAGAAGGCAGTTCGCCTGACCAGCCCGGGAGGTAGTTCTAGACTCCAAGGACTCCTCCTTCGCCCAAGATTCTCTGGCAAGCGCTATGACAGGGTCAAGGCTTCAGGGGACCACGAACTTGCACTTAGCAGCAAACTTTGCGGGTTGGTGAGTGTAAAGGGAGAAGACATTCTCCTGTCGGCAGACAGCGAACCTCAAGTTAAGCATCATCGGCTTCGTAGCAGTGTTCCGGCAAAGCTATGGAAATGGCGCACCATATGTGGGTGGCGTTGGACAGGGGCATCAGAGCATATCAACTGTTTAGAATTACGAGCTGTACTGACCTCCGTGCGTTGGAGGTTGGAAAAGAAACGCCAATCAAAGTTGAAATTTATCCACCTTGTGGATTCCCAAGTTGTGCTACATTCATTATCCCGTGGAAGGTCAAGTTCTCGTAAACTTCGACGAACTTTGCTCCGTATCAATTCGCTCCTCCTTGCGACTGGAAGCTCTGGGGTGTGGGCTTATGTCCACACCTCACAAAACCCGGCTGACCGGCCTAGCCGGAAACCTGTCAAAAAGAGATGGGTAAAGTGAAGCAACAACAAGTCGAAGGTCGCACTAGGGAGGAGCGAATAAAAACTCGAAAGCACATGGGGAAACTGGCGGACTTAACGGTACAAGCTCCTACTCGTAAACGCTATCAAAATGCTCTGGGCCTCCTATCAACCTACTTGTCAAAAGCCCAAATCACGTTGCCCCGTGATAAGGCTGCGCTTGATCCTATTTTAGCAGACTATATGGAATACCTTTGGAGCTCTGGCTGTGGACGGGCTTTAGCTTCGGATACTTTGGCGGCAGTCCAAGACAAACAACCTGGTGTCAAAGGCTGCCTTCCTAAAAGCTGGAGGTTGCTCAAAACTTGGAACCTCCATGAAATCCCTAACAGGGCTCCACCGCTTCCAGAGCCAGTGCTTCAAGCAATGGTAGCACATGCCTTTGCCCATCACCGGCCATTGTTTGGGCTATCCTTGCTGATAGGATTTTATGGAATGCTGCGGACAGGTGAACTCCTCACGGTGCAGCCCAACCATGTTACTCAGTCTAGATCAGGGGAGCCAGCTGTCATCGGCTTAGGGTATACCAAAGGAGGAAAACGCCAAGGGGCGGCCGAAAGCATCACCATCGGAGTTCAAGTTGCTACCCGTCTTCTTTGGGGATGGAAAACCAATTTTCCTCCTCATTCACCTCTATGTCCTCCACCGCATACCTGGCGCAAGATCTTTTCTGAAACTGTTGAATCTTTAGGTTTCAAGGAATTTGGTTTTAGGCCTTATAGCCTCCGTCGTGGAGGTTCTACCTTTTGGTTCCAACAACATGGATCCTTAGATCGTCTGCTCATCCAGGGAAGGTGGGCCAGTCAAAAGACTGCCAGAATATATATTAACGAAGGTCTTGCACTCCTAGCTGAATTGCAACTGCCGTGGGATAAGAAAAATTCCCAATTTCTGACTCAATATGCAGATTTGTGTCACCGTCCACTTTCGAAACTTGATCTTACGTGTAAAACACGCAGGTCAGGGGGACATGGANTGGAAGAGAAGCGTGGCAAGCCAAAAAATTGCTTTTGAATAGGGGAAGGTTCCTGTTTTTTCGAAAAATCTGTTCAAGAAAAACCATTGGTAGTGGGTGTCATTTATCCCGATATGGCGGGAGATGTGGCCCTACCATAGACTTTGGCTAGTAGCCTTCCTGATGTGGCGGGAGGGTTCCTAGGGGTCTAACTGTAAGAGTTTTTCTTGAACGATGAAGTGCTGTGCACTAAATTTGACAAGTTTGTCTTGCAGTGCAGGAAAATAAATGAGCCTGAATCTTTATATATATCTATATACATATATGCACATACGCATTTTTCGGATGTCCATTTGTACAGTTGCGTTTGCATATCAATGCCCAATCGTACTGGCATTCCAATATTATCCCAGACGAAATGCCTGTGTTTGTGAGCACTGGAAATTCTGTTTTGACTGCAAGGACTGGTCACTACACTCCACTTCCATTTGGTTGCTCTCCCCTTACAAGACCCTTGGAAGTGCGAGCCTTATTGCAGCCCCGCTGTGAGCCAGACGGCCCTACATGAGATTCCGACAATGCCCTGAGGAAGGATGTGTTTTGCAGCTGTTTTCATGGTGCCTTTTGGATTTTCCAAATCGATTTTGGTGAGACCATTGTACTGTAGTTCCCTCCAGACACAACCGCAGCGGAACGTCTTTAGGCCTACTTGCTGTATGGCATTCTGAACCTGGACAAGCCTGTGAATCCTTCCAGTCATGAGGCCCCGGATGACAACCCTCAGGATATTGGAAGTTCTGGGATTAGGGATGCTTGAAGAGCCACCCTGACCTGAAACCTGAGGAAACAGATCAACAGAAACCTATAGATAGAATCCGTTTGTTGTTTGTTGCTTCTGATTCTTGCATCTTCTTGTCACATCTATTGTCATGTTTTTTTTCTCTGCCCACGATAATGAGCCACAACAAAGTCACCGACTTGTTGCCTATAAATACTGGATGCCTGGGCCTTGTCGCTTGCTTTGTTGTCTACTTTAAGTCAATGTCATGAGCATATTTAAACAATACACAACAGCTGATGTGGATGCAACACCTGGAATACATACATGACCCGTTGGCCAATGTGGTGGAAAGGTGCCAACAGTTCAGGTTTCAGTCCATTGATTTCCAAACGAAACTGGCATCATCCAACTGGGAAATGCCAGGTGGTGTCTTGGATCAAACGCATCATGAACTGCGAGAAGACGGGTCACTCGGGCACTTTGGATCCTAAGGCCCGGGAAAAGATCTGGAGATTTTGAGGGGTTTCATGTGGAAGGCAAGAAAGCAAATAGATGTCAATAGGCTGTTCTTCCTTAAGAGATGGATAATAGTTAGTGGAATCAACCGTCCTCAACGCTTCAATGAGATTTGAGAGACCTGGACCATCCTTGACCTGATGTTAGCGCAAGGTCTCTGGTTGCTTGCTGGTGTGCTTGAACCGGGCTACCCGCCTGGTCAAGGCGCAGCAATCTGCCGGAAAAGAGTGCGCCTTGGAGATGTTTTTCATCACCATTCACAGCACAGATACAAAGAAAATCCATTGAAGGTCTTTAGTGGCCATGGGTTTGGGGGCTGACAGATTTTGGTGATTCCAATTTTCTTTAGCTTTCTCATTGATCAGAAGGTGAAATCTGTTTTGCAAAGACTGATTGGATTTGGCGACAATTGACGCCAATCCAACTCTATCTTCCATGGAGGCTAAGGATAGGGATATTTGGTGCCTCTTTATCGGGGGGCGAGAAAAGCACATGAGCTAATAAGACCACTCTAATCTGGTTAGGGAACCTTCTTGTGGAAGGGCCAAACAAGAACGATGTATCCTATGTCAAAAAGACATCTAAGACGGTTTAGTCATGCAGGATTGGAATTCACATCCTGTGCCCCCAAAACAGATAGTTATAAAGTTATACCATGAAGTTACGTTCAGCTGATTTACCAGTAGCCAGCAACATCTTTCAGGTACATTGCCGTGGTGCGTTTCCATTCGGATCCTGGCTCGGCATCGAAGGTTCAGAAGGCCATGGCCAACTCAGAGATGAAGATTTGAAGAGATGAAAGCCCAGAAGTTTCATGAAATATTGGATGTAATTATGGATGTATGGATGTAACATGAAATAGTCATGAAAAACCAACTACCTAAACGCAGATGAAGGTCACCAAAGATCGTTATGATGTAATTTTGTGGAAAATGATTGGACTGATCTAGCAGTGTTTCTGGCTCCGCAAGTGTAAACTAGATTCACAACAGTGGATTCACAACCGACCAACAAAGGAGGTCAGAAGTTCAACTCAACTGTTGTGAATGCTGTTCGTTTGCACAGGCCCTGGACATGCTATCAGGCGCTTGCTTTCAGAGGCCCTTTGCTTGTAACGTGCGATCGATGAAATGTTTCTGTGGCCACTGGACAGGTTATCATGAAGTGAATATATATACCATTATATACCTACATAATCATAATCGTACATAGAAATACTATACAGTATCATATATTGACCAAATGTATTGATGAACATTCATTTCAGGTATTGGTTATAGAACTGAATTGTCAGGCACCTCCTTCCAACATCCCCTGACTTCGACACTGAGAAAAGATGTAGAGCCTCAGGCCGCCCGTCATCTCTGCTGTGAAGCGTCAACTTCGGGTCAGTCTGGAGACCTAGAGACGGTGAGTAGATCTATGCTGGGCCCAGGTGGTGGGACAGATGGCTTCATAGGTGAAAGCATCAGGATATATTGCATATTGAATGAATATATTATGTTGTCTTGTTTTGGTCTTGACCTTGGGCAGATTGGGGCAATCTCCAACATTCCACTCGAAACTGATCAAGCACGGCTTCTGTGCGCAAATGGTTGCTTCAATTTTTTTAAACTGAGGAACTATTTATGAGGCGAGTCGGCAGTGTGGGAATGGAGCCGAACCTGATATTCCTTGAGGAGATTGCTGGGAAAACGTCCACCATGTGTCCAAGATGAGTGAATCACCCCTGAGATGGTGTGACTTTCATTACCGATTTTCGTTTTAGATTTTAGATCGCGATCTCGTATTGTTTATGATTTATCATACTACTGCCTACTGCATAATATACAGTACACTGTATATACCTCATTACACAATATCATTTATTAAATTTATACAGATATATCAATATACCATTATATCTTTCCGTACAATTACACCCACCAGCTAAGCTTCGCACCCAGCTTCTCCATTTTTCACTTGTCAGCGGATCAACTTTGATTGTTCCATTGAAACCATTGGTGGAGCCATGCAGCTGCCATCAAGTGAACTCGTATCTGTGTAGGGCACATGGCACATGCAACGTCCAGTGTTGCGGGTATCATTGTATCATTGTATATCATTTTTTTACCATTGCTGGGTGTAGTATGTCGAGGACTTGAAATGTGGTAGATAGCAAACAGAACTGTCTTCATGCCACAGGCCAAGCTTATAGAGTACAACGCCAAAAGTGGCTTGGCTGTTTCAATCATGGAGGATTTCAGAAATCATTTGATACATTGTTCAAGACTCTTCAGAACTACCAGGATAAACCACTGTAGCTTGCAAGAACATGTTAAAAAGTCCGTTTTCTCTCATGGTAGGATGCATGGGAGAGTCTGATTCTTTGTTCGGCAGTCAGTTTCACAGAGTCAGGGAAGCAACAACAGGGTATTGCAGTCGCATCTCTAAGGACAAATGGCAGTCCTTTGGACTTCCTGCGAGGTGGGTGAACAAAAAACAGCCGAATTGCAATGTTGGTATGGATCAAAACAATCAAAGTTGGTCCATGACATGATGGAAGGGAAGTATCAAGGTGCTTCGCCCAAGCACATGGACTGAAGAATCTTACAACCGTGAGTCAACCAACGATCCACTTGAAAGGCTGGGACCTACATCCGAACGCTTTGCGTCCATTTGGGTTTCATGTTGGGCGTTGGAGCTCACATGCAGGACCGGGTCATGTCATGTTAAAACATTTGAGTCATTGAATCTGACAGGAATCCTTTGGATGTCGCAAAAATCAGACCCATCCTGGTGAGTAGAAACCCTATGAATGAAACACTGATAGATAGGTATCTTGTGTTGCTCCTACTTGGTTGACAGGCAGAGTAGCCTACATTTCAAAGAAGATCATTTATAATATTTATATATGACACACTGTACACGTGTTTCATTGATTTTCATTGTACCTTACCAAGAACTGTCCCAAAATAGCACCTTGTGAGTATGGCCTGAAATTATTGCCCACTCAAAATGGAAGATTTAAATACTCGATATGACCCAAGTTGTGATCACAACATATGTACCTGATTTGTGGGCCATAGCCATTGATTTTGGTGTGAATCCCATCAAGTGCATCGAATCCGCTCCAAGGAGCTGCGGAGAAATCGCTCAGGGGTGTTGGATGAGCACAAGTACATGTCCACGTTCCTGTGGCTGCACTAGACAGTATCTGCGGAACCAAGAAGTCAAAGGAAATATAATATACTGTTTTATTGGTACATGGGAGCACATGCGCCCGAAACTTGCAAAATAAGCCTTGGAATAGACTGGAGCATCTTGAGACTGATGACTGCTTCTTTCTTTGCTACTCATCTTGCTGAGGATGCACGATGTGCTCGACTGTATGTACATGTGACCACCTGCCACGGACTGGACTTCCATTGACAGTATGACAAAACGTTGGCATGCAGCCACAGAGCATTAATATGAGGGCACCACTTAAACTTGTTGTTAGCTCATTCGCAGCTTGTATTTCTCGTTAGGCATTTAACAAAGGCCCCATGAAATTGCCATGCCATAGCAATTTCATACTCTGCTGGACGAACTGAGCTCGTGACCAGGTACAATAACATGCGGGATGAAAAGTTCTTAAGAAGGGTAGTTGCCTCAGCACGGACCGATGGTGTTGGTCCATTTTTTGACATCAACAGTAATCAATTCAATATAACATTGGATCAGTTCCCCATGATTTGAACCTCAAATTTCAGTGTCTCTTTCACTTGCACAAGGTTGTAATGCCACTGGAACTGATCCTGACCAACTATCCTCGGATCGTTGTCAAGGACTGTGCCTGTGACCCGAAACACCGCCCTATCTGACTCTCGGTGTATCATTGACAGGACAGCGCAGTGAATGCTATTTGCTATGGTGCGCAACTCATGATCCCCGGCATCCTCCGTTTCGAGCAGGATATCGAGGTGGGCTCTGGGTTGGTAAGATGATGAAGAATCAGCAAGGATGATGAAAGATGACAAGGGTGAAAGGTGAAAGATGATAAATAATGGCAAAAGGTGATACAGTGTGATACATTGAGGATAAAATGATGACAGATTTGAAGCATGATATCAAGTGGAATCTGAACCATTTCAGGATTTCCTTCGTTCGAATCTTCGGACAATATGTTAGTCCAACTTAATTGGATTCAATTGGAATAGAACTGTGAGGGATCTGATTGGTAAAGGCATTTGGTGACTTTGCATGAAGCTACCAGCATGTCTTGTTTTGCCCAGGTCGGTTCGGAGATTGTGATGATGACCACCAAGGGCGAGGTGGGCTGTGTGTAATGGATCCAAAATCAGGCAGCAGTTGGATGGTGTCCAGAATCTCTTGCTGGGATTCAAGGCCATCAAAATGTAGACCCACCTGATTTAATCCGGTCAATTCGTCGACGATTGCTGTTTGCATGTTGTTTGCTGTCCTGTGCCGCACCTGTACACCATGCAAGTTTCACACCATCCAGACTTCTTTGTCATCCTCCCATATCGTGCATTTCTGCTTTTCACGTCAGCAATGAATTCAAACCCAGATGTTGAATTCATACCGTGACTACTTTTGATCATTATTCTACACCATTTCTATGGATTAGAATGTAAAGTAGGTGACATGCCTAACACCCTATCCATCCAAAAACATCCTAATATGCCACTCAACAGATCCAGTTGGCCATCGATTCGAGCTTGTCCAGGCAATTGCAACCGGCATCGCCCAGATGACCACGGCGGTGATCGCATCTGTGGATCATGGGACTGCAGCAGTCACCTGGTGGAAATGGTGCAAAATTTAATTGCCAAAGAGGCCACAGATTTGTGTCCAAATTTATGAATATATGATTTGTCCATTGAGTCACAATTTAGTGGTTGTAGTCTGAAAGCAACTGGAGTCAAGAATTTTGAGCCAAACAAACTAACCGGCCACAAAAAAAACGCTTTGCCATCCATTCTGAAAGGTGATCAAACGCGTGATCATGGAGCGTGACACGTACAACATGCTGAATCCTCAGTTTTTTGGGAATGCACATCTTCCAGACATCCTGACAATCGACCTACAGGACATGAAGAAATCCACAGCAAATTCCAAGACTTTCAGTGGATCATAAGGCGCTGGGGATATGGCCCTCGTTCCAGCGACAAGAAGAAGCTCATCCTTGCGGGCAAACTGACGGAAAAGGCACAGCTGTATGTCACCCCCAAACAAACAAATACAGCAGCACCACCCCCCACTCCCATCCTGTCCCCCAATAACTGTGAGGCACTTTAAGGCAAAATTTCTAGCCAATTCATCTGTCAACGCAGCATCAAGGCAGCATGAATAATCTCAACCACAGTTTTTCCTGATTTACGTTCCAGTGTTCATCACTTGCAAGACACAGAAAGCGCAGGCACTTGTTTACCCAATTCGAGTTTTCATTATAATATGAATTGAAGAGCTAGAACAGTTATAGCCATAGCAACTCCATTCATCTCCCTTCTCAACTTCTTTTGCTTTTTTAAGGCACAGCAATTCTCTAAAATGTTTGTGAACACATGCTTTCAACTTTCAACAAACATAGTCATGATTCTTTCAAGAGCAAATGGTAAGAGATATCTCGTTCATTTCGCAGGTTCATATTCAATAAGCAGAACCATGTTGGACATCTTTCCAAGATGCGATTTGGTTTAGAGATACAAAGTTGGTTTGGTATATATATACATATTATCAGTGACAACATGTGACAACCAACCACTTCCCTTTTGCTTATGAACCAACTCTCAGCCAGCCGTAGCAGCTTCAGGGAAAGCCCAATGAAAATACACCAAAAGCCTGGCTTCTGGGCCAAGGGAGGTACCAGTCATTGGGTGGGGGGTCATTGGTGGTGATAGAAATGCCAGAGAAATGCATGAAATGCCATAGAAATGGCCCCAACTTCAACTTCACCACTTGAAAATCTCTGGCTGATTGCTGATATCATAGCTATCCTTCGTGGTTTGTTTATTGAAAGGGTGATTTTAGGACCAAGAATCATGTCTCAGAGGTTTGCAGCAGCATTCCAAGCATTTTTTCAACTGGCATCAGCTTGTCGGCTTTCAACTGCCACGGTCAGGTGGAGTTATCTTCCAAAGCTCACATGTGAGGAAGCACAGGCCGAGATGGATGAAGCATTGAAGGCGAGGTTGGGGCTGAGATTACAAGACAACGTCATTTGAAATTGTTTGCTGCGAACTTTCCCACACCTTCAGACAATGAAGTGTACGAAATCATTTGCCCCATTGCCATTGCCTGTGTTTTTTGTGTGCGCAACAATAACGCTCCGAAAAGGTCCATCCGCTTGTGAGTTGAAGATCCATCATGATAAAGTCTGTGGAATCAGTAGCCAGGCAGTGGCCAAGACCAAGAAAAAGAAGATTGAAGAGGTTGATGGCGGTTGATGGCGGTTGATGGCAATGATCCGCTTGCACTTGTTTTCTTTAATATGCTGATGAAATTGATGACTCTGATAACATGATATAACATGGATGGTATCACTAAGATTCACTAAAAAGTTCATTGTTGGGTTTTCTGATGTTGAAAACGGTGGTTCTTATCAACACCATTCAAGATTTGTCCTGGCTTTCATCTTTTTGCAGAGGTGCACCACCAGGTGAACATTTGTGTTTCAAAGAATATTCTGCAGCATTTTGTATAAAAGAGGATCATAATATCATAGTTCTAAAGGTTTGGATTCATAAAATCCCATGCATTGCATTAAATCGTGACAACATTTGGGTGAAACAGGTGGAAGAGGCCGAAGAGGTGCACAAGATTTGACACAAGATGAGTTGAGAATCTTTTGTTTTTAACATATTTGCATGTTCCATCAAGGTGTTTGGGACAGGTAATGCTGTTTGCCTTTGGTATGTCTTTTCTTCGCATTCCTGTTTCTTGAAGATGGTGACACTGGATTGGCCTTTTGAGTGGACAATGACCTCAGATCCAATCTTGTTGAAGATCATGAACTCAAAGCCAGTGAGTCATCAAGCATTTTTATCAGAGCTCATTCATCCTTTTGTTTTGTTGCTCTATCGAATGATCCCTGCAGCCTGTCAAGAAGAAGAAGCGGAAGGTGGGACTGTTGTTGCAGTACATGATCAATGCCAAACTTATATCACTAATTTGACCTCCCATGCCAGAATAGTGGGGTCTAGAATAGTTTTTTTTTTTAAGACACGCCCAAACGGCTCAAAAGTAATATTGGTATGGCGATAGTAGCCCCCGCCCCCGAGATTGATTTTTTTTGCTCTTTGGCAATTTTTTGGGAGAACTCAATAATGTTCCAAAATCTGACTTGTTTTTTGAGATTGGTCTGATTTGTAGCAATCTCTGGCTCTGGCTCCGCATCTGTTGCTTCGAAAGCCCCTCGATCTGATCTCTCTGTTCTGACGCTGAATCCAGCAATGGATGGCATGAGCTCTGGGGTGGTCCCTTGGTTTTTTCTAGGTGAATGTGGTGGTTGTTGCTTGTTTGTTTGGTTGATTGGCTGGTTGGGTTTTAACCTTTTTTCCTTTTCTCTCTTTCCTGCATACTCTGAGGTTCACTACAACAGATATTGTGCTCTGACCGTATCCCAACTGCTACTTGGCTTTTGCTGAATATGTGCAGGTTTTTTCTGATTAAGTAATTAATTAATTACTTGCTTTTCTTTTCTTCACTGTTTCCTGTCTCTGTTTTGTTTCTTGTTTTTCTGATTTTCTCATCTCTGGTGATCTAGGGGCTTTAACTCATGAGTTGTACTGCTACGATCCTTGTCTGGATTCGAGGGGCTGGCAAAGGTCCACTGCACAGCACTCTCATGCGGTTCTGAAGTCACGTGTGCGTTTGCAGTCTCTTGGTTATTTTGTGTTTTGACTGGGGTTGGAAGGTTGTGGGGTTGGAAGGGTAGAGATAGATAGATGATTAATTAGTTAGTTAGTTAGTTAGTTAGATAGATCGATAGATAAAGTTTCTGCAGTTTTAGATGCTGTGCCGTGTTTTCTGACCAAATATCTGAGGACGGAAGAGTTCACCTGCAATATCTGCCAAGTGAGCTCTGAACAAGTATCTATCCCCTGGAGCTGGCTCTGTGCTTGGCTATTCAGTTGCTGTCATATCTGGGGCGGTGAAGCGGCAGATTGAGCTACACCTCCTCGTGGTTGTCGCGGGGTGTTTTTGGACTCAGAGGGGTCAATGGCACTGCGGAGTAGCAGGGATGCTGGGCCGAAGGCCTATAGGAGGTCTTAACCTCCCTGAATTAGATGGAAAAAGAAACAAAAACGATTAAAAAAAAGACTCAAAAAAGAGAAAAAAGAAAAAAGAGAACGAATTCAGCAAGACGGACAAAACGAATTAAAAAATCGCGGCCTAAAACCGCAAACGTGCAGGAAAAAAAGAATTACAGGCTTTCAGGCCTCAAAAAATGAACAGGAGCACCTCTACTGGGGTGTCAACCAGGACTAGGAATGCTAAGTCGCATGCTTGCTGGCTTCCGCTGTGGACGCTGTGCTGCTGCCTGCTGCCTGCCGTCAGTGCCGCCAGCCACTTTGACGCCTCCTTCACTACTACCTGGACCTCTCCAACACCTTTCGGTACCGGGCGCGCCGACGGGTTGAACAATAGCCATGTGCCTCTTGCGCGCTGCGCCACTTGCCTCTCCCACTGCGATGCTGCTGACTCTCACGTTTGGGCAGCAACTGGCGCTCGCGATGCTTTGGCTTTAGGGATTGGATGTTTCTTGTGGTGCTGTGTCCTTGTGGTTTTTCCCTTTTTTCTTTCCAACCACCGAACTTTTGGGAAACGCCAAACTAAACGAAAATTTACACCTCACAGACCGGTGCTTTTCCGTTCAGTTTTTTGCACGGAGGCTCGAAAAGCAGGCAAAAGACGAATCTCTGGACCTAGACTGAGGTATAGGAAAAGGTATAGGATGAAAGTTCTGAGGTTAAAAGCGATTCTGTGGAGATACCCACGGAATCCTGTGGTGAGAAAATTGGTGCGAAACTTTTCTTGGGCTAAATCAGGACAGACAACCCATCATGTTTTACCGAACTTTGATTTGTTTGCAGGAGGAGCGGCAGGGTCCGCTCGTAGCAAACGCAAACGAAACGAACAACAGGAAACGCCTTTGGCCACTGCCTTAGTCAATTTTTTGGAAGGATGGAATCAACAGAACGCCTCCAAAAAGGGGCGGACTGACCATACACGGGGAAAAGGAAAGGGAACTAAGACGCCGGCGCCGGAACCTCAGCCAGAAAGGGTCCGAAACCCAGCTACTGAGTTTTATGCAGATCAGCCACGGTCCGGGCCACAGTTGTCCGACACCAAGACTCAAGAAAAAGCACTTGCCAAACAACTCATTAAAGTCCTAAAACAATGCATGAACACGGGTCTGGGTGAAACTGACGTGATTGCATCTATCATGTCTGAAATTACCAACCACCAAAAGGTCAGCGACGACAAGCTTGACTGGGAAAAAGGTGCCAAGAACAAGGGAAAAGGAGGAAAAAAAGAGCTTCAAGTCACGGGTGATGAAAAGCAAACAACTCAGAGACAAACGGGTGATAAACCTAGAGCGGCATTTCCCATTTCAGAGCTCAAAGAAAGTGAGTGGACTTTTCCAACATTTGCTCCGCGAAGGAAAAGGAGACCAGGTCAACCTTGTGGAAGTCACCTCCCAAGCCCAATTCCTTGAGTGTAAAACGTTGTGTACTTCCTTTGACTTGAAACATGGCCTCACCATCATGCTGACATGTACTGATGCTGGCATGACTAAGGATTTGACCCAAACTAGAGTCACTGCCACTAGAAACAGACGTGTGGCTATCGAAGCGGTCGGCCTTTGCAAGTTGCCAACCATGCAAAACGGCCCATGGATTGCCCCCCCCACTAAGGTCAACCCGGATTGTCTCCCCCAGAACACTAAGGTCCTGGTCCGTATCGCTGCGCCTTATAAATATCGGAAGTTTCATATTCAAAAAAATGACGATCCCGCCAGCATTATTTCCACTCTTGCGACACAGAGTGGGTGCCCAGTTGCTCCATTGACAGGAGGAAAATGGACCAAACGAACGGTGGAAAGGAATGACCATGGAGACCAGCTTGTTGGATACGTAAGGTTGCAAGAATCTGAAGCCAAAACAATCATTCAGGTCAGCGGCGCTTGTGGAATTTTCAGTTCTTTACAGCAAAAATGCGATGTGAAACCTGACTTGTTTTGGATCAAACGAAACGAAAACGAAACTGACGAAAACTACGCCAGACGGTGCCTTGGTTTGAGCAAAGAACGCAAACAACCCTGCATTCTCAGAAACGGAGGCAGAAACGACATCGGTTTCAGCAAAAAAACAAGTGACCAACCTGATGTGGAGTTCCGTGTGGTTGATGCTATGGGCTTTAACCATAAATGGGATGAACAAGACTTTAAAACTCTGGTCGAAGCCGTGGGATGGAAGGATGTTAACATTCTTTCTCGGAAAAAAATCTTTGGCTCTTTTTCTTGGAGACTCCGAGGAATACGGCCCCCTGAGACAAAAAAACAAACCTCTTGGTCATATGAGATACCTGAAAACTCTTTTGATGGGAGAGGTGATTGGACCCTCAATGTTTTATGCGCCCCCCCTCGAATCAGATCAACTCAGGTCGAGCCTATTCGAGGCCCAAAACGTCAATTTCGAGGTGACACTGAACTTACACCTCAAACTCCTTCTATTCCCTCAAAAGGAAAAGGAAAAGCTGAACAAGACAAACCAAACAACAGGGACCGCAGTCTAGCGAAGTTTCGGCCACCAGAGGTACCGAAGGTACCAAAGAACAAGATCAGATGGACACTACCGAGGAAAAGGTCCCACCAACGGCTATCGATAGCCAACCTTCTCAGACATCCCACACTGGCCATGGAACCCCGGACGACCTAGTCACACACCAAGGATGGACCATGGTGGACCAAGGAGGGGCGGGCGATTGTTTTTTTAGGGCACTTGCTGACTTGGCACTGGACGTGCAAAAACACCAAAATCGATTCAACTAAGGCTACTCACGAGGGTGCCTGGCTTAGATCACAAGCTTGCCAACATATCATTAAGCATAAGGAAAGGTTTTTTAACTTTTACGCAGTTCAGAAGAAGGCCACCACAAAATCTTTCGAAACATGGGTGGCAGAGGCGGCTCAAAGCACCACATGGACAGACGGTCTGTTAATTCAGGCTTTAACAGAGAAAATCGGGTGTGCCACCATCGTGTGGCGACGAACTGCCTCCCATTGGGAGAGGTTTTGTTTCGCCCCCAAATTCCACAATGGCGAAGCTCGATATGGAAGCAAAGGAGCACCTCTCTGTGTTATCCTAAAGGATAAACACTACCTCTCCTTGCGCCCCCCTGAGTCAAACACTAAGGTTATCCCAAAGGAATGGCTCCATGAAACCCCAGGCCATTTTCGTGCTTCTCTCTCAGGTGCAGGCCCTTCAGTGCGATCTAGAAAAAGCTCACAAGGGTCTTGGATGACACCGTCAGTTCGATCCAACTCTTCAGGTTCACAGGGTGCTGACGTTGAATCCATCGCTACGCCCTCAGTCAAAACCATCGCAACGCACTCGGGAAAAGATTTTGCCAAAAGCTCAGATAAGTCGGATGCTCAGTATGGCGTGGCTCCCAGCATTGCTACACCTTCAGTGAGGTCGGGCACTAAGCGTAGCTGCAAAACCGACACTGGAACTGAAAGGCACAAAAAAAAAGTCGAACCCTCAGTTTGGTTACACCTACTGTGCACACCCTTGAAACTAACATGGCCACACCTTCAGTTCGAACCCACGGTTCTGCCTCAGGTGGTTGTGGAAAAAAGTTTCGACTCACTTTTAAACAACATGTCTTTCATGATTCTGGTTCTTTTTCTCCCGACCCCGATATTGACGTTCCCCGCCATGACATGGGACTTAAAAGCACCGTTCATGATTCTAGACCCAGCAGACATCATAGAAAATGCACTATTGATTGGACTTGTCCCATCTGTAAAGAGAATATGACCCTGACCGGGTATGACAAGGCTGCCAAACAAAGACAGCGGCACCTTAGGACGGTTCACAACAGTGACCTGTCCCAAGTGGGAGGGAGCCATGGAGACCGAATCCGAGAAGGCCATAGGAATAGGACCACCCCTAGTCTCCAAGGTCAGTGCAATCAGCTTCGGGCCATTCAGCGCATGACCACTGAAAATCACAATTCTGATCACGACATTCGTCACGCCAACCGAGATGGTCTGTTCCCTGCGTTCCTTAAGACTTGGTGGTGCTCTAGATGTTTGACTAGAGGAACGACTCGTGACATCCTTGGCAGACCTTGTAACCCTGAATTCTGGACTCCCGCTAAGGCTAAATGGTGGCTCGGCCTCAACCCCTTGCTCAAACAGAAAATCAGTAATTTTTCATCTTGGCCGGGTGATGGAATCCAAAGAGTCGATACTATGGCTACTAATCTTTTTAATATGAGAAAGATCACGACCAGTATGCCTTGGTATAGCAAAAGGGTAGAACAGGACAAACTTAGACAAAAGGAGCGAAGGACACGATGGAGAGTCGAGAACGGCCTCGACCACCTTGCTCCCACCTCCCCAAAGGCTCCAATCTTACACTTTTGCATCCAAAAGTGATATCGGAAAGCGCTTTTACTATCAAAAGCGCTTTTGATACCAAAAGTGATATCGGAAAGCGCTTTTACTATCAAAAGCGCTTTTGATACCAAAAGTGATATCGGAAGTCTCCGATCGGAGAATGATATCATCATTTTCGGATCAATGATTTTGTGTTCATTATAACCTTAAACATCCTTAAACTTTCTATGTTTTTCATGTTTGTCACGCACACAGCATGTGTTTCCACAAATAAAAATCTTCCATAGCAAAGATTTTTCTGCTTGGGTGTGGTCTGTGAATTCCTGTACTAGCAGGCTCGCCTACTAATAACCTAGGTTAGAAGTGGGCTAACCTAGGTTCTAAGTAGGCTAGCCTAGGTGTACCCTAGGTTGGCCAAGGTTTAAGTAGGCCAACTGGAAGACGAAATTGCTCAAGTTATGAGTTGGACCTTCAGTAGGATCCCAATTACTAACTGGGCGCCCTAGCCATAACTAGGTTCAAGCTAGAACATCAAAGAAACAAAACCAAATACAGCAAAAACTAAGTAGAACCTAACAAGGGTAAGTAAGTTAACTAAAAACTTCTAGGTAAGTTAGCTAAAAGCTAACTAGGATGCAATCAATGTTGACATTTGGATTTGTTTACTTGTATTGGGTTGCTCTTTATTTGCTCTTTTCTTACATGTGATTGATTAGCTGTGTTGAAATCTGTCAAAATATTCATTGTTGAGAATTTTGAAGCACAACTAACAAAGCACCATTTTTTATCCACATTTGAATACCAAGCAAAAAAGCAACAACAAAAACACAATCAAAAACCTATGAAACCCGACTCAATGTTTTGAATTAGAATTTGCATTGTGTATTCGATTTTAGTGACATGGAATGATTCAACCACGGCTATTATTCGCAGGTTTTTCTCTGAAAGCAATGATTGTTGGTGTGGTAGCAAAACCACTACCAAAAAACATTTGAAACTAACTTTCTGCCCAAATATGTGAAAACAGATCTTAACCAACCAAATTCAAAAAACAACTTCCACCAAACAGTATCTGAGGAGGCATTTGTACACAAAAAGTCAATCCAAAAATATCTTTACCAAAAACAAATTCAAGAGAAATCTCCACCCCAAAAAATCAAATTGTTTTTTGACATGAAAAACTGCAAAAATCGAAATTGATAAAATTTGAAAAAAAAGGCGTTGTTTCATCAGATTTTATCAATTCCGATTCTTGCCATGTTACTTGTTATGTTTCTTTTCTCGGATTTTTTGGTGGAGATGTTTCTTCATTCTTTTTGGTAGAGATTTCTCTTCAGATGTTTTTTTCGTAGAGATGTCTCTTCAACTTTTTGGAACAGAAATGTCTCTTGAGAGATGTTTTGGTAGAGATTGTTCTTCTGATGTTTATTTGGCAGGGAATGTGTCTTCAAAGCTTCCTCGGTATAATTTTTCGAGATAATCTTTGGTAGAGAAATTGTTTGAACCATTTTGGGGAAGAGTTTTCTCTTCAGATTTTTTTTCGCCGAGATGTCTCTTTAGTTTTTTTTGGTAGGCAGGCTTTTCCAAATACTCTTTGGTAGAGGTTTCCTTTGGAATTTGTTTGGAAGATATCTCCATTCGAAGTTCGTTTGGTAGACAGTTGCCCTTCACAGATTGTTTGATAGCGTACCTCTCACAAAGTATCTTCAAATATATGCGGTGTCTTGGAGGATATCCCCCAAAAATTTTCGGCGTTTGGGCGGGATATCTTCGCGAGATTGATGGAAATAGTTTTGTCGTGGGAGATACCACCCCACAAGTTTTCCAAGAGAGATTTGGCAAACAGAATTCCTGAGGAATAGGTCTAGGACATACTCCAGGTGTTACCGCGTAATTTCTTAAGGAAAAGCTTTAACAAAGACAACCAAAAAATGTTGAATAATTAAAATTTATTGGAAATATCTACAAACAATTCTGTAAAGATATCCTGGAACATATTTCCGTAGCCTGTCTTAGGAGGGATCTCCCACAAATTATTTCCAACAAATCTTGCTAGGAACATCCCAGGAAGAATCCAAAACATTTTGGGAAGATACGTGATACGTAACCGAAGAATATGAATCATAAATCCCACAACATCTGCTTCAAAACATGCATTGTTCGAAAATAACTGTTGGCAAATATCAAGGAAATATCCGATGCTTTTCAATAAAATATGTTTGATTTTGTTTCATTAGCGCCTGCAACAAACCTCCCAGAAGAAATCCTGGAATGATCCCACAAATTGTTCCAATAAAAACTCTGAAGAGAAATCACTAACAAAAAATCTCTGCATAGAAATCTGCACCAAAAATCTCAGAAGAGTAATTCTCTACCAAATTAACTTGGAAAAACAAAATTCTTCAAAAAACATCTAAAGAGAAAACATTTACCAAAAATCATTGAAGAGAAATCACTACCAAAATATTTCCGAAACAAATATCTACCCAAAAATCTATAAAGACATTTCTTGCCAACAGATTGGAAAGAGGAATCCCTACCCAATCAAAATGAAAACATTTTTTGCCGAAATCTCTGCGAATTCTCTACCAAAAACTCTTTGAAGAGAAATCTACGCGAAACAAATTCCAACAGAAACCTCTACCAAAAAAGTATTGGCAAAAACATTTCTACCACAAACCCCCTGAAGAGAAATCTCCACAAAGCAATTTTCAAAAGAAACCCCGCCAAAAAAAATATTTGATGAAAAAATCTACCAAGAAAAAGTCTACCAAAAAAATATTTAAACATAAAATTCGACCCAAATATGTCTGAAGAAAAATTTGCCGGAAAAAAGGATTCAAGAAACTTTGGAGGAAAGAGTTCTCCAATATATCCCTGAAGAAACTTTTTTGGGAACTGTTTTTTGGGGAAACAATTCCCCCAAATAGTCATCAATCAACTCCCCAACAGATCCCGGAGGATCCATGGAAGCTTTTTGCAGAAAGCCTTGACAAGTCTTTCTTTGCTGGAAAATTTCGATCGGAAACTTTCAAAACCCAAAATCTTATAACTGTCTTATAACCGTCTTATAACTGCACTTATAAGACGGTTATAAGACAGTTATAAGATTTTGGGTTTTGAAAGTTTCCGATCGGGAATTTTCCAGCAAAGACTTGCTCCAAAAGTTTTCTGTCTGAATGGTTTTGGAAGATGCAGCCTAAAAAGCATTCAGGACTCTTTAGTCTTTTTTGGTAGGCATGCTTTTCCAAATACTCTTTAGTAGAGGTTTCAATTGAATTTGTCTGGAATATATTTCTATTCAAAGTTTGTTTGGTAGTCAGTTTGCCTTCACAGATTGTTTAGTAGCAAATTTTTCTTCAGACATACTTGGGTCAAGTGTTATCTTCAAAGATTTTTTGGATTTTTTTTGGTAGATTTTTTCATCAAATATTTTTTTTGGCGGGGGTTCTTTTGAAAACTGTTTCGTAGAGATTTCTCTTCAGGGGGGTTGTGGTAGAAATGTTTTTGCCAATACTTTTTTGGTAGAGGGTTTCTGCTGGAATTTGTTTGGCATAGATTTCTCTTCAGAGAGTTTTTGATATAGAGTCTTCGTAGAGATTTTGGCGAACATGTTCTCAATTTTTTTTTGGTAGAGATTCCTCTTTCCAATCTATTGGCACGGAATGCCTCTTTAGAGATTTTGGGTAGATATTTGTTTCGGAAATATTTTGGTAGTGATTTCTCTTCAATGATTTTTTGGTAAATGTTTTCTCTTCAGAATACTTTTTGGATTTTTTCCAAATTTATTTGGTAGAGAATTACTCTTCTGAGATTTTTGGTGCAGGTTTCTTTGATTTTTTCCTAGTGATTTCTCTTCAGAATTTTTTGGTAAGTACTGTCTCTTCAGAGTTTTTATTGGAACAATTTGTGGGATCATTCCAAGATTTCTTCTGGGAGGTTTGTTGCAGGTGCTAATGAAACAAAATCAAACATATTTTATTGAAAAACATCGGATATTTCCTTGATATTTGCCAACAGTTATTTTCGAACAATGCATGTTTTGAAGCAGATGTTGTGGGATTTATGATTCATATGCTTCGGTTATGTATCTTCCCAAAATGTTTTGGATTTTTCCTGGGATGTTCCTAACAAGATTTGTTGGAAATAATTTATTTGTGGGAGATCCCTCCTAAGACAGGCTACGGAAATATGTTCCAGAATATCTTTAAAGAATTGTTTGTGGAAATGTCCAATAAATATGATTGTTACAGTAGTTATTCATGAAGAAATTATGAGGTAACAAGTGGAGTATGTCCTGGAGACTTATTCCTCAGGAAATCTGTTGGCAAGTATCTCATTGAAAACCCCTGTGGTGATATCTGCCACGAAAAAACTCTCACGAAAATGTCCTGCTCAAAGGCAATTTGTTTTGGGGGGGAAATCCCCCAAGACACCGCATTTATTTTGAAGATACTTTGTGAGAGGTACGCTATCAAACAATCTGTGAAGGGCAACTGTCTACCAAACAAAGTGCGAATGGAGATATCTTCCAAACAAACTCCAAAGGAAACCTCTACCAAAGAGTATTTGGAAAAGCCAGCCTACCAAAAAAAACCAAAGAGAAATCTCTACGAAAAAAATCTGAAGGGAAAACTCTCCCCCCCAAAAATCAAACAATCTCTCTACCAGCAATTATGTCAAAAAGGTCTACCAAGGAAACTCTGAAGAGACATTCCCTGCAAAATTAAAATTTGAAATAAAAATCTCTCAAAACATCTGTCTCAAGAGACATTTCCCTACCAAGCAAATTGAAAAAACGTCTCTACGAAAAGAGCATCCGAAGAGAAATCTCTACCAAAAAGAATGAAGAAACATCTCCAAAAAATCCGAGAAAAGAAACATAACAAGTAACATGGCAAGAATCGGAACTGATAAAATCTGATGAAACAACGCCTTTTTTTCAAATTTCATCAATTTCGATTTTTGCAGTTTTTCATGTCAAAAACAATTTGATTTTTTGGGGTGGAGATTTTTCTTGAATTTGTTTTTGGTAAAGATATTTTTGGAGCGTTTTTTTGTGTACAGATGCCTCCTCAGACATTGTTTGGTGGAAGTTGTTTTTTGAATTTGGTTGGTTAAGATCTCTTTCCACATATTTGGGCAGAAAGTTAGTTTCAAATGTTTTTTGGTAGTGGTTTTGCTTTCACACCAACAATCATTGCTTTCAGAGAAAAACCTGCAAATAATACCCGCGTTGAATCATTCCATGTCACTAAAATCGAATGCACAATGCAAATTCTGATTCAGAACATTGAGTCGGGCTTCTTATTTTTTTGATTGTGTTTTTTTGTTGTTGTTGCCTTCTTGCTTGTTAGTCAAATGTGGATAAAAATGGTGTTTTGTTAGTTGTTCTTCAAAATTCTCAACAATGAAAATTTTGGCAGATTTCAACACAGCTAATCAATCAAATGTAAGAAAAGAGCAAATAAAGAGCAACCCAATACAAGTAAACAATTCCGAATTTGCATCCTAGTTAGCTTTTAGTTAACTCACTTACCCTTGTTAGTTTCTACTTAGTTGTTACTGTATTTGGTTTTGTTTCTTTGATGTTCTAGCTTTAACCTAGTTATGGCTAGGGCGCCCAGTTAGTAATTGGGATCCTACTGAAGGTCCAACTTAGAACTTGAACAATTTCGTCTTCCAGTTGGCCTACTTAAACCTTGGCCAACCTAGGGTACACCTAGGCTACCCTACTTAGAACCTAGGTTAGCCTACTTCTAACCTAGGTTATAAGTAGGCGAGCCTGCTAGTACAGGAATTCACAGACCACACCGAAGCAGAAAAAACTTGGCTTGGAAGATTTTTATTTGTGGAAACACATGCTGTGTGCGTGACGAACATGAAAAACATATAGTTTAAGGATGTTGAAGGTTATAGTTTTAATGAACACAAAATCATTGATCGGAAAATGATGATATCATTCTCCGATCGGAGACTTCCGATATCACTTTTGGTATCAAAAGCGCTTTTGATAGCAAAAGTGATGTCGGAAAGCGCTTTTAACATCAAAAGCGCTTTTGATAGTAAAAGCGCTTTCCGATATCACTTTTGGATGCAAAAGTGTAAGATTGGAGCCTTTGGGTCAGTTGCAGGTAAGTGTGGTTCGAAACTTCAAATCCAGTCAATTGAGTATCGAAAACACCAAAAACCAAGCCATAAAGTCAAAGCCGCCACTGAATGGGTAAGAAACTTATGCAGCGACGGAGACGTGGAGGCTAATCCTGGCCCCCACAGAATTCCCCGAAAGGTCAAGTTCCCCATCCCGAAACTTTCTACACTGAATTTGTGGCAGGCCAACAGTAATGGTTGGAACCAAAGGGGCTGGAGTTTCATTGAAGCGGCCGAAAAACAGGACATTCACTGTTTAGTTTTACAGGAAACCAGACTTCGATCTCACGAGGCCACTGCAGTCTCCAACGGAATCAAAGGATGGACCATGTATCACCAAGCAGCCATCCCTTCTCTTGCAAAAGGCTCTCATGGCGGAGTTGCAGTGCTTGTCCGCTAAGGTCTCCCAAGTGTAAAAGCCACTTCTTGGTGCACTAAGGAAGGAGAATTTCTGCGTGTCACTCTCCCTAAGTTACACATTTGCTCCATTTATAGACGTGGGGGCCTCAACCAATCTGAGGCGGACGAATTCGATACACCAATCGCTCAGGACATCAGCAGCCTCGGCAACTCATCGTGCCTTCTTGCAGGAGACTGGAACCACGAACCTCTGACGTCACCGTGGAACGTTTGGGCACTCAGTTTTGCTGGATCCTTAAGTTTTCCGACCGAAAAAAAGACTGAGTCACAACAGGATGGTTCTTCACAAGTCATACACTTCCCTGCACCCACTCGCTGGGAGTCTAACAACTGTATCGACTGGGGAATCACCAAGGGGTTTGAAACTCAGCCTAAGCTGCTTCCTGACAAATGGGGGGATCACAAAGCTCTCCACTGGACACTCCCGGGCCCTCCCCAAGCCGTGCAGCCCGTTTTCAGGTTAACGGTTCATCAATCTCACTTGCCCCGAGGAATGCAACAAAGAAGACTGGCTTGACCTCCTGGAAAAAGCGTGGACTGACACCAAGCACTATCTCCCACCGGATCCAAGCTGGGCTCAGTTATGTCAACATGCTGAACGTATTTGTATCATTGCTCTTGACAGGCTAGGTATTCCCAGACATGTCCCCCCGAAACTCCCATAAAGGTGATATTCCCGTCATGCAAATCAACACGTCCCACCATCGCACTAGGCCTGATGGCCCTGACAGTGTGAAACTTGCCAGACTTAGGCGACTATGGCGAAGAATGATGGCGTGGCACAATCAACATATCATCTCACATGACCTCAAAAAAGCTATTTTGCGGGAAACTTCTTGGTTCAATTGTCCTTTTGACCCCTTATCTAGGAACGATTGCGATGAATGTTTTGCTTGGCTTTCTGAAAAAATCAAAACCTTGGAAACTCACCTTTCCGCCAAAAGACTCGAAAATTGGAAGCGTAAAATCAGATCCAACGAACAGAAAGTTTGGCAGTGGCTCAAATAAGCAAGTTGAACCAGTCCAACATGTCCTTGACCCTGCTGGAACGCCACTTGACGGCCATGACCTCTTCAAGGCTATTGAACAATTCTGGAGGGGTCACTGGCCCACTGCGCCCCCTGACATTAATGAAAACTACTCTGAGTTGTTGAATAATCAGAACAACCTTCCTGACCTCCCTCCACTTACTGGCTGGGACCTCAGAAACATGGCCTCAAAAAAAAGGAAAGAGGCTGCGGGGCCAGATGGTTGGAAGTGTGAAGAGATCGCTAGTTTGCCTTTACCCATGCTTGACCTTTTCGCAAAATATATCAACCAGATTGAGCAAGGTCTACACGGATGGCCGGAGCCTCTCAAGTGTTGGCGGCAAGTTCTCATTCCTAAACCTGGTAAAGATCATTCCTCCCTGGATAACTGGCGCCCCATCAGCGTGGGGAGTGCCTTCTATCGAGTGTGGTACCTGGCAGGTTCTGATGTTCACGGCGGGATCCCCAACAGGGGAACACACACAGCGCTCACGGAACCTCTTTGCGAATTGCAACGAACTCAATCGCTTCAAGTGCAATGGTATCCCAATGGCTCAAATCCGTCCCGCACTTAGATACTTAGGAATGGCAGACTTAACAAAGGCATTTGATAAGCTTCACAGTGTTCATGCCACGGCCTCCGCACTCAGACTAGGGTTACCAAAGCAAGTGGTTAAAGCCTGGTCGGCCGCCTGGATAGGTCAGAAACGAATTTTACAAATGAGACATTCCTGCAGTAGTTTTTGGGTTGATAGCATTAGTAATCTCCCACAAGGAGACCCGGCCAGCCCTCTTGGACTCATGTGTTGCCTTGTGGAGGCCTTTGATCGTATCAAACAACGATTTCCGGATTCCCCTGAGTTTGGCAGAACCCTCCACCGAATGTACTTGGACGATAGGTCCTGGTTTTGCAGCCGTCAGTCCACATGTTTGCTTATTGCCAAGGCTTGGAAAACTGAGGCAGAAAACTTGGGACTTGATGAATCCAAAAACAAGGCCGAATTTGCAGTTATTTCCTCCCGTCCCTCTCAGGCTCGAAAGGAATTTACCGAGGCGCTTCGGGCGGCTAATGTACCTGGACAGGTGGTGATCCGCCCTAAAATCTTGGGGTCTAGAATCAGCACCATGAGAAACGCAGCAAAACAGGTCAAGGAAGAAACTGAACGTCTTGAGAGGGCAAAAGGACTTACCAAAAGCATTCAGAGACTTCCCATGTCAAAAGGAAAAAAACTCATGTTTGCCAAAGGGGCGGCTGTCAGCTTGGTGGCCACCCCTGTTTTGCACAAGTTACCTACCTTACAAGCCTTGAAAAGCATTCAATCTCAAGTCACTGCGTGTGGATCTAACACTAAGGGTTTCCTCACCCAAGGCAAAGTGTCGGCCCTTTTCACTTTACTCCAAAGCACTGAAAATCCCGTTCTCAGGAAGCGTTTGCAATGGACCGGTCTCGCTGCTTAGGAAATGGATGCAACGTCAGGGCTGGACGGAACGAAGCAGGTGGCAGTGGTCACATCCTTCATCTGGTATCTTCCTGGCTCACCAAGGTACTCCTCCAATTCCTGGCCACAGGAAAGTCACTATTAGCAGTGCACACAAGGATGAAATCAACCATTGGCTACGTGATGCTTGGCGTAGTCACACATGGAACAAATGGCTCACCAAAACTAAAAATCACCGAGCACATGCCATAGGTCACCGTGAATGGTCTACTGTCAGGACCGCTTTTGATGAACTTCGGGCAATACTGAAAAAGTTGTCTCCAGAACTGGTGCCTCTGCCATGGCCGTATTTTCTGGATCTTTCTGTAGTCAGGCCTTTTTCGATGAAACCAGTCACGGTGTGGAATCCCCCTGCTGGTTTTGTGGTTGTGAGGGTTTCGCTGACTTGGAGTTGGCCACCAACGCCACAGGATCTGGTTCAATTTAACCTCGGCTGGCCGATGACGACAAATACACAATACAACTTTCAAGTGGTTCACCACTTGATTGCAGCGCGGCAGGCACTGGCAGAAAGAAGGCATGCGCTGGACTAAGGGTCGCGGCGCAGTGTAGCTAGCGCTTCGTTCCGCTGCTGCACCTCCAAATCTCCACATCTGGGGCGGTGATGTTTTGGCATTTGTTTGTTTCTGCTTTCAACTAATTAGTTCTGTGTTTTTCTGCTTTCCACCGTTGTTCATGTTGATGTGTTTGTTTTTATAACCTGAGGCTACCTCACGTTTCTGAGTTGCAGAAGCGAGTGGTTGTATCGCAAAACAACCGGTGGTGATTGGAGCCCTGAGTCTGCGGAGCGTGTCTGCTCGACTCTGAGGTTGGTCTGGCGTGAGTAGCTCTGTCTGTAATTAGTTAATTTTCAGGTTTTAGATTTCAAATTTTTGTTCGCTGTTGTTTTTGGGGCTTCTTTTTTTGCTTCAAATGCACCTGAGGATTGACGGCTTCACTGGCCGGGATGTTCTGGGGCAGAGCCCTCTGCAGCCAGAGGGGCCAAGAAGAAAAACGTCTCACGCAAGCCAAAAAGAGAGCCATCCTGTTGAAGAGTCTACATGTAAGAGCTTTTGCGGCCTTCGTGTTTTCCAAGGCCCCTTGTGGGTGGATTGGTAGAAGCCCCCCCAAAGACTTCCCGCAGATGGTCGCGGTTGAGGTCCGGCAATAAAGAAATACTGGCCGCGGATGGTGGCGGTTGGCCGCGGAAGATCGCAGTTGAGGCCCGGCAGAGAACACTGGCCGCAGAGGGGCAGGGAACACTGCGCGTGTGAACACTGGCCGCAGAGGCTCGCGGTTGAGGTCTGGCAGGGAACACTGTCTGGGCGTGGCCACACTGGAGACGTGAGGCTCGCGGCGACGAAACAGGAAGCTAGAGGAGACCAACATAAAATCTAACAACCCTCGCCTCGCAGGGGGAAAATGACATGTTGGGCAATGGCTACCCCACTGATCACCCATCAAATCTGGCATGGGAGATAAAGTTAGTGATTATATGCACAGACTTTGTCATTTGTGGGAGACTACTCCCAACTAGAGTTTGTCCTTTCTTAATGTAGCTACTTGTCAGGCTGCCCGTTGGACTGGCACGTGGCATTCAGTTTTTTTTCCAATGAATTGAGTGCCTCAACAGTTAGACGCACAATCAATAAGCTAGAGGGGGAGAAACATTTTTGTTGCGGGTATTTCAAGTGAAATATGGATGATCCATGTTGGACATTTAGTTTCCAGTTTCCACTCCTTTCGTCATACCGGGGTACTTTCTCAGGGGTCAAAGCTGGGTGTGGTGCAGGAGTAGATGAAACCGTGACCGCGTTGAAGCGAATATTTCTGATCAGAGAGGTCCGAAAACTGCGGTTGATGTCAGAGCAGACAAACAAGTCGTGGTGTACCTTCAGCTTCGGGTACTTTCAGTATACTGGTATCGTGCTCGTACTTTGTTTAGTTCGCTGTTTTCACAACGTGTGCTGGTTCAAGGCTGACAGACGGTGACATATCTAATCGAAAAGTGTGGGTAGACCTTTATTGAGCGTGCACCCAATGGAGAAAAATGGCAAAGAATCTTGGATGAGTGATTGATTGAATGACGGAACATTTTCAGGTTTACTGGCCACAGGGCTTTGTGTTACTCCCAAAACAGTGGTCATTTTTTCGGATTTCTTCCTCGGAACCGGAGGCAAGCAAGCTTCCATGCGATCTCTCACCCATGCTGTAAATAGAGAGCTGACTTAGCGCATGCATTGGCAACACCTGAGTTTTTTGCATGAACATCTTGTGATGCTTGGTTTTATTCACATTTACATACGTACATTTACTCACATGGATTCTTTGAACATCATGCGTTTCAGATACTGACCTTCATCAGTAGGCACTCCGATTTCAACAAATTATAATTAGAAGTGTCAAAAACATTTGTAAGGCAGGTTTACATTGTCCAGCGATTGTAATGTCAACAAATAAAATCAGTGTGTTTTTTCAGATATAACAGGAGAGTGACAACATTTCTTTCAAATCTTGAAACTGCATTCCTGACATCGATCAATTTGTGGTGGTATGAAACTGCGCAGTTTTTAGGTCCCTATTCTTGTGGTCAGGGCAAAGTGCGCTGAACATCTTACGATGTTTTTTTGGAGATCGCTTTGCTATGTATAGTTTTGCTATCTTTTGCTCGAAAAAACGCCCTGAAATGATCACAATTGTCACAGGCAAACAGAACCAGCCTTGGCCATGCCTGTTGCTCAGCTCTTTTTGAAGCTGATTGCTGCCAGCCACATTGCTGTGCCTCTGGCATTTCGGCCGAATCACCGGCAACCAGGATGGCAGCCTTGCTCAAGTCAAAGTGAACATATCCTCCATATCCTCAATCGATCATATGCAACTACTCAATCACCCAAGGAGTTGCCAAACATCTCCAATGATTGGTCAATACACCAAGCAAGGCAATCAAGGGCCTCCTTTGTGAAGCTGTCGCATCACGACTGGTTGGTAAAAACTCGTTTTGTGCGGCTTATGGTTTCGTATGGTTTCATGCTGTCCATGAGTCTAGTGATTCTTCGTGAAACAAAACTGCAGGACTTCAGCCAACGGTGGATCTATTGCGGGCGGGGTGGGCGTCTCCGCACCATCCACACCACCCGCACCACATTTAATCACAAGCTTGAATTTGGCCTGGTGAATCTACTCACAGGATTGCTGGCCTTTATTGAGTACTGTATGTACAATTTGAAAGTTTCAAGCAGATATTCCAAATACTATCGGAAAATATGTACATCATGACTTCAACATTGATCATTTGGAGGTGAATTAATGATAATGAGGGTATAATCAGGCTGTCAGGTCGAGATCCCTCAGAAGCATGTCTCGCGATCAACGCAGCTGTTTGAAACACAAGGTGGTTCTGAGTCCACCACAGAAGCAGTGATAAAAAACATCTGAGAAAATCACGGCAGATGGTACATCCAGAGATTGGGCAAGTCATATTGTCAGCAATTCATGGAGGGAAAAACACCTTGTAAGATAGGGTCAGATGAATGCAGCATGAGATTTGTCAAAATGGGATGAGGTAGTTACTGTAAGTCTGTAAGTCAGAAGCGTCAAACAACAGGATTCTCAATACTCATTTGTGCCGGGTGGAGATCAAATTTCCTCTTCAAAGCGAATAGATATAGACATATACACACAGAGTCTATACGCTACTGAGACGATGTGTTGATCGCACTCAGGCACAAGCCCATGTTTTCCCCAAGGTATATAGGTCCCAGCGCCGAATGCAAGGCAAGGAATGACTTTCACCAGGTTGATGCAGCCGCTGATCAAATGCTGGGGAACCTGAGACTTTGCTGTGTTGTGACGATCATACTAAGAGAAGAATTCATAATGCTACTGAAGAATGTTGTATTTACAGTTGTCTCCATTGATTTCATGCGGTGTGGTGTATTGGTCACAGAAGTCACCGAAATGGTTGTTATTCACAGATTTTTAACCACGCAGCTGGAGCTCAAACTGCCCGAAAGTGGATGTGTCGTCCCCAAACGGAGTGTGCCTTCGTTCATGCCCGGAGAGACGAAAGGTCACGACTCTTCCCCCTCGAAGCGGCAAGCCGGAAGCCTCCCCACACACCCATCATGGGAGACTCAGGGTGGATGCGTTGACATGGATATTGCCGTAATGCTCAGAGAGGAAACTCGAAAGGTGCAACAATCCATGCAAGAACTCTTCGCCAAGCAATCTCAAACTCTGGCAGAGCTACAACATCAGATATCATCCATTGCGCATCAACAGGCGAACCCCGCAGAAACAGAAAAATGGCGCTGGTTTTTCTGTTGTGATTATTTTGGAATTGTAGATTTATAGACATGATAGTACGTAGATATAGTAGACTGCATCTGTTTTTGTGGAAAGCGATATCATAACTGTTATCATGTTCACTTGCGAGCCTCGAATCCTCGACTGGAAAGCAATTTGTTGAAAGATATCACGAATGGTTTTTGTTTCATGACCAGCTTTGGCAAAACTTGCCATGATTTTGCACCATAGGTTTCCCCCTTTTCCGCAACCGAAAGGCGATCCATTCCCCGTTTGTGGCTGGATGGCCACCATCACCAACTCTGGAGCCTGATGAAGATGATGTGGTGGAGATGAGCGAGAATAAGGATGATATTCAGATGAAACCTCATGGCTTGGATGTCCGATCATTAAGTCCAAGGATGCAATCCACTACCGAAACGGATATGCATCACAAAAGACATTGGATCTTTGGAATTGCACATGACATTGCAATATCACGCACCTTTTCAACCACAATCATGCTTGTCATCACTTTCAATCTTCTAATGATGGGCGTTGAGGTGGATGCCACTTCCAACCTAGGGCCTGGAGAACCAACTCCAGCAGCATTTTTGGTCATTAATGTCATTATAGTGGTGGTGTTCCTTTTCGAGCTTGTGATTAAATTTCTGGCATATGGCCCTTACAACGTGATGTTTGGCCCTGACAAGTGGTGGAACATCTTCGATATTGTCATAGTGCTCACCTCTGTCATTGAAACGGTGCTGGAGTTTGCTCCTGGGACTGAGCCGCCGTGGATGGGAGGATCTGAGGGCACAGGGGTGACAAGAGTGGTTTAGAGATTGTATGCAGAGAATCAAAGATCTGACAGAGCTGTATGACCTTCATGTTTTGTATATATATATACATATAACTTATATATATATAATATATATATATGGTTTTTATATATTTCTTCGGAGTGGTTGTTAATCTTTTTATGTATTTGATTTTTTATATGTTTCTTCCGAGTGGTTGACTGACATCTTCAGGAAAGGCCCTCAAGGAAGTGAACTGCTATTTTCTAATTGGTCATTGGATTCTGCCATGCAACACACTACACCAAGGTGACACAGGCGAATATTGGGAATGGCCTTGATTCCAGTCACTTGCGTGTGATGCGGGTCGTGCGCTTGGCACGTGCACTTCGAGGCGTTCGAGTCATGAAACTGATCCTTGGATGAAGATGGTTGGTGATGTCTGCCTCATTTCAACTCGTAGGCCCGTAAATCGGAAGGATATTATGATTCATATTGGTTCATGATATTGCTGGAAGTTGAAGACTTCTAAAATTTCCATTGAGCCACGAATCGTTTTCAGCACCCAGACACAAAGGGTGCTTTGAGTCACAATTCCAGAGTAGCTGCAGGATCCGTTCCATTGGTGCACTGCGATCCATAGTGTTGGCAATCGTCAGCACGCTATGGTCGTTGGTTTGGACTTTGGTGTTTCGTCGGCAATGTTTGGGGTGTCTCAGTGTCTCACTCAAACTATCGCAAGCCATGGTGTAGCATGAGATGTGGAGATTGATGGAGTATAAAGATGTACCTTTGATACAGTTCTAAAACATGCACTTGTTGCTTGTTGTGGTTTTGGACCATTCCTGATTGAAACTGCTGATTGGCACTAGTGACTGCCAAGGTTCTTCTCGTGATTCTTTTCTATGTGTTCCTTGGTGCTTTCAGCAACCTTTCCCTGTTTTGATTTTTGTATATTTTTGTGCTCTTGCAGGGCTCTCCAAACCACCAAGGTTTGGCGTGATTTTAGCGCAACTCGTATCCGATGGTTGCCGAAACATTCAAGCACCATGGACTGGAATGGCAATTTGTAATAATTTGTATATACTGTTCGTAGGATCACTTTTTCTGGAATGGAAATGTGTGGCAAGCAGCGTGGGACCGGAAGCTTCTAGTGTGTTTTGCTGGCAAACGCTTTTGAGCTGCACGACTAAGGAAGATGCCCTGAATTGCAGCAACTTAAATCACATGCGACATTGGTCAAGTGTGTTCGAGCCTGTCCTGCATTTGTCAGGTCGTTGTCGTTGTCGTTGTCCTTGTCGTTGTCGTTGTCGTCGTTGTCGTCGTCATCGTCGTCGTTGTCGTTGTCGTTGTCGTTGTCCTTGTGGTTGTTGTTGTTGTTGTTGTTGTTGTTGTTGTTGTTCTTGTTCTTGTTCTTGTTCTTGTTCTTGTTCTTGTTTTTGTTCTTGTCGTCGTCGTCGTTGTTGTTCTTGTTCTTGTTGTTCTTGTTGTTGCTGCTCCCAGTCAAACACTTCACATCCCAAACTATGTATTTAGAGGAGTTTTGGTGCCTTTAGAAGAAAACACTGGTAGATGTTTTGCAGCATCAGGGACGAAAACGGTCCAAAATACCGCTAGTTACTGTTTTTAGTGAATGCGTATAAAATACTATGTTTTGCGATGTTTCTTCGACCAGAAACACTGGTATTTGCATCGTTTTGACAAGACAGACTGAAAAAAAAGATGCAATGTTTCTCATTTTTTCAACTTGTGCTACTCAATTCTAAAAATATTCATTTTTGGCTCTGCTTTTGCCACCCCTCATCCGGACTCAAGAAGGTGTAACTCGCAAAATATTGTCAAGCTGAAACA
>DF240639.1:0-40000 GCA_000507305.1 Breviolum minutum Mf 1.05b.01 | reverse complement strand
TTGAATTGAAAATGCGCTTCGTGCCACAGCAGCGTCCCACTTTTCCAGATCCCAACTTTCAAAAGTGTTCCGACGCTGGTGTGTTTTGTTCATTTTGACCTGAAAATGTGCGCACCGCCACAGCGGCGTGCAATTTTTCATTTCTCCGCTGGCCACATGGCTCCGCGCGCGCCGCGTTTGCGAGCCTACTTTTTGACCCTCCCGACCCACAAATCATTGGAAAAACACAGCGAATAGCGATTTTCCTAGCATTTCGCGGGAGTCTATTTCTTTCTTCTGACTTTCGCGCGCCTATATCTTCTTTCTTCTGACTCTTTCTCTTTCTCTCTTCTTTTCTTCTCTTCTTTGCTTTTCATCTCTCCATGTTGTCGGAAGTTTGACTTTGGGGTTTCCTTCGATCATATGTTACACGTTTCATTTGCATTAAATCACCGTGGTGATGGCATATGCGCTTTCATGTTTGTGCAGGACAATGATGGTGGTGTTTTGTTTTTGTGCAATGACTTGGCAAAATATGAGACAGAACAGACGATTTTTATTTTTCCCATGCATATACGTACGTACGTATAAGCGTATATTAGGAATCCGGAAGATGATACCACGAATAATAGTCAATGTATGCAGAGTTTATTCAATCAACAATGCGACTATGATCATTACTGCTGGGAATAACATTCTAGTAAAAGAAGGAACCAGCATAGACGTAAAGTTGGAGGGATGTCGCGTGCATGGTGCGTGGGCAAGTATGATTAGGCACAGGTCAAAATAGTAGCATGACTACGTGTTCAAATGGGACCAGCGGCAGCAGCAACAGCAGCAACATTGCCACTGAAAATCTATTGTGAGAATGAGGGCATTGATTGCAGGGTGCCATACCAAGAGTGTGCAAATAATTTCACATACCAAGAGTGTGCAAATTATTTGTTTTTATTTGTTTTTATGTTTATCTATTTTTTCTTATATTTCATATTTTTCATAGTTTTTCTTATTTTTTGATATTTTTCTTTTTTTCATAATTTGGCTTCAGCTGTGATGAGATACCTTGTAGTGGGGTACCCCACCCTCTTGAATGAGAAAAGACATGAGCGAATCGAGCCACCTGCCAAATCAGCAAATTTTTGATTAATGTGAGGAAAACAGAACGCTAAAACTCAAAGACAAAAATATGGAACGAGCCGCCACGCCTGTATACGTAATTTTGGCTCTTTGCAGGAACAAATTAAACAGTCATGGATTATTCCAGAAAATGCAGGAGATAGCCATCATGAAACAGATGGAATGGAAAGCAACGCAGCTAAAGGCGTTGATGGGAGTATCTTGGCCGCTTTGGACACCTACATGTGCCCCTTTTTGATTGCTGAGGAGGAAACATTCACTTGCTTTGGAGTTTGACAAAATATTTTGCAAGGTGGCCTATATAACATGACCACGGCATGTTCTTAATCCGTGTGAGAAGTATAGAAGTGATACTCTTCTTGCCTGAGAACCTTCTATAGGCTTGGATGTTTAAAACCTTTTTTTCAGAAAGACAACTCTGGGAATCATGTCCACCAGTTTCGGTTGAATCTGGACCCCGTGGCGACTTCATGGGTTCTCCGAAAGAAACAAATGGGTGCCCAGGTCTTTTTGGAGATCGATACGGATCAGTCAGAAACCGTCACTGCAGACGAGCTCGAGGTTGGGCGTGCTTGGACCATTTCGTGGGGGAAATGAAAACACACTTCGGGTGCTGAAGGATGAAATTGCAACAGTATTGAGATTGAGATACTTCAAGAGAGCAAGCAAATAGAAAGATCAAAGTTGCAAAGATGAATACATATATGAAGATGAAACTTCACTGGAGTTAGTGGTGTTATTCTGAAGTCAACCCCTGACTTGCAAGTTGATTGGATTCAAACTTGTGTCACCTGCATTTCAGTCAGGAAGCAATGAATAAGCCTTCATTGATGCACCAAATGGAATCAATGGATATCTCGACTCGAGATCTGCGAAAGCTTTTCAGGCTTCGGAATCGTGCTTGGGTGGATATATTCTGCAATCAAGGTTTGAGGGTGACTTTAGTGAATCATTGGAAGGGTACCAGTGCATACAAGATGTTTCCAACACGCTCCTGCCAGATACTTTCAGAAAGATGTAAGCATGTGAGTGCGATCTGCTGTTTGTTGCTGGCTCCCCACGTACACGTTCTAGCGAAGGCATGCAAAGTTGTTGCAGCATGCACCCCGCACTGCTAGTCCCAAGACATTAGGGAGAGCAACAGTGACATGCAGCCACCACTATTTCTCAACAGGATCATGGACTCCGACGGAAGTGGAGAAATATCCTTCGACGAGTTTATTGATGGTTGTATGCATCTTCAGGGCCACGCCCAGAGTCTTCAGGTCTTTTGGCAGAACATGCAATCATGTGAAGACTAAGAGAACTACGACGACAACCACCACTACCAACTGTAACAGGAACAACACTAACAACACTGACAGCACTAACAACACTAGACTAACAACAACACCAACCAACAACAACATCAACAACAACAACGACGGCAACGACGACCACCACCACCACCACCACCACCACAACAACAACAACAACAACAACAACAACAACAACCACGACCACGACCACGACCACGACCACGACCACGACGACGACGACGACGACGACGACGACGACGACAACCACAACAACCACAACAACCACAACGACACCACCATCACCACAACCACCACCACCAACCAACCAACCAACCAACCAACCAACCAACCAACCAACCAACCAACCAAGCAAGCAAGCAAGCAAGCAAACAACCAACCAACCAACCAACCAACCAACCAACCAACCAACCAACCAACCAACCAACCAACCAACCAACCAACCAACCAACCAACCAACCAACCAACCAACCAACCAACCAACCAACCAACCAACCAACCAACCAACCAACCAACCAACCAACCAACCAACCAACCAACCAACCAACCAACCAACCAACCAACCAACCAACCAACCAACCAACCAACCAACCAACCAACCAACCAACCAACCAACCAACCAACCAACCAACCAACCAACCAACCAACCAACCAACCAACCAACCAACCAACCAACCAACCAACCAACCAACCAACCAACCAACCAACCAACCAACCAACCAACCAACCAACCAACCAACCAACCAACCAACCAACCAACCAACCAACCAACCAACCAACCAACCAACNAAAAAACAAACAAACAAACAAACAAACAAACAAACAAACAAACAAACAAACAAACAAACAAACAAACAAACAAACAAACAAACAACAACCACAGCAACAAACAAACAAACAACAAACAGGAAACAACAAGCGCCACCTTCAAACAACGACCAACAACCAACAACAACACCAACCAACAACAACAGCAACATCAACATTGAGAACAGAACGTGAGCAGCATCAACAGCAAGAAAAGATGTGACAAGTCTTGGTTTATGGCAATTGAGGTGGAAGACTTGAGGCGCGATTTTAGGTTCATGGCTGAAGATATTCGAAGAATAGGCCGGTGGCAGCGAGTGGCTGGGGGGTGTTGAAGCCGGAGCAAAAGTCGTTACATTAGCAAAAGATGATATTCTTTTTAAACTTTAGAGGTTTATTTCAAGAAAGATCTCGAGCAGCACCTAGCATTGCAAGTGCTAGCTTTAAATTGTGACGCAACCATGAGAATTTGCCGGCAGGTTTGCAGCTCAAAGAAGTACGTCGGCTTTTTTCGTGGTCACCGCCAAAGGCGGAATTTTCACAAAAGTCGTGGGTTTGAACCGACCATTTTGCAACCCTGCCACCCTACGCGTGGAATCCACGCATCTCAGGGTAGACATGGGTTTTAATGCGGATCAGTGCAAGACGAGACAATCAAGACAAAAAAGAACTGCCACTGTCAGGGGTCTTCAAATTGTATGGCCAGAGGTTGTTGTTGTTGTTGTTGTTGTTGTTGTTGTTGTTGTTGTTGTTGTTGTTGTTGTTGTTGTTGTTGTGGCCCTGAAACTGGATCTGAGGTTGAGGCCGAAGCCGACTCCAATTTGCAGGTGAAAAAGAAGAGCATTGCATGGCCGCACAGGTCAACCTCATTTACCCGGCGATTCAGAGAGGGTTAGAGATTTCAAATCTTGAGCATTTTTCTATACCTCGAGTGGTCACATTTTTGGATGTTTGCAACGATTTCAGTTGTTCAGCCGTTGTCTGACCAATTCGACTTGTCAGTCACGATGCTAGGGATGCTCTTGGAAATTGAATGTAATTGAAGAGCCAATCAATGTTTCAGTTGCACCCATTTGATCCAAAAGTCTCAGCTGAATAATCATGTTTGCTGGGCTCGAATGCAATCAAAGACAGCCAAATTAAGTATATATCATATGCAACCAGCTCAAGCAAAAACCACACAGGTACTGAAACCGGCGTTGTGGGACAGACGGAGCAAACAAATGCTGGACAGAAACAGGAGCAGCAAAGAAGCAGTCTGAAATCTAAAATGATACTGTAGTTGATCTGTGTTTCTGCAATCCAGGAAGCTCTAGATGAGCATTTGCTCCCTTGTGCGCAAGATTCATGATAGATCTTAGATACCACATGCATGGCATACCTTAGCAAACCTTTGCCACCCTGAACCTTCACCGCAATCGCAGCATGCAGACAACACTGGGATGTCAAGGTGTTCACAAGAACGCAGCATAAGAAGCTTTGAGAAACAGAGCATGCGGCGCATGCATGTCTAGATCTTGGCTTGAAAAGCACATGCAGTCGGCTCCTCTCAGAACCTTTCAGGATTTTGGCACTGCAGATGATTGGTGGAAGTTGATGTTCTTCTCTCGCCTCAATTTGCAGTATCTTTCTCTATTATCAGAGACGCCTTTCACTGATTTTTTTGGTTTTTGTAGATTGTTCCAAGGGTTCCGATGACATCGGAATCTCAGGTCAGCTCCGCACTCAGGGCAGGCATGGCCTTGTCGCGTGAGAATGGGGGAAGCTTCGTCGGTATGTATGGGTGTTTGTCTTCGGTGCACATGCAAACAAGATCATCAAACGTAACGTTATAATAAATCATTCATTTGTCATGATGGTTGTGGATGATTCACTGGAAGCCAAGTCACTGTCATTGATCCGTGTAGTCACGTAGTCACTGAAGTCGTAAGATGTCATATGTCACAGATATGTCATTAACTGCAGCAACGGCCTGAGCCATTTCCCAGTGCCTCAAGCAAGATCCAAGCAACTGACCCTGAAAATACTTTGAATAATGAATACGTGTTATATGCATGCATAGCCATGTATAACATGCTATGCATATCTATATTACACATGATTCATGATGTATATACCGAATTGTACCACAAGAATCCCGATATATTTAAAGTACCATTGCAGGAGCTTCATCTAAAAAAGTTGACTTGAAGAGTACCATCCCGCAATCACATACAATGCCCTACCAAAAAGCACAGTCTAGGAGCCTTAGCAATTAGATAAGGACCTGTGTGCAATGGGTTTCCAATGTACCATGTTTTTTTGTATGTTATGTTTTGTTATCTTTATTGCTTCATGGGGAAAATCAGCTTGTCAGAAAGCATCTCAACTTGATAAGCTCGGCAATTCCTTGGCGGCCATGGCCGAGATATACCGCGAAGGATGCATGGATATGGATCACCCAAGGCAAGATGTACAAGCTGATGCATTGAGAGAAGAGACGCGAAAACTGCAAAGGCCAGTCACCAGTCCAGTCGCATGTTGAAAGATGGGTGAAGCGTGTTCCTTTGGTGAGGTTATGATAGGTTGGATGTTTTGCCGCAATGTATGCGCGCGTGAATGTGAGGTGTGGACATAAAAAGTTCAGAAGTTCAGACATTTCGCTATGATTCAAACAATTCTTAAAGACGCTACCTCCTCTTCATACAACCTCCATAATCGTCAACCATTAGTCGTTGGTCTTTTGACACTCTCATAAAAGTCTCACTCATTTGTGTGTGCCGCTGGGTGACATCGTTTCTCGGTTTCTCCATTGTTTTGGCCAGGTACATGGAGGAACAATTCACGAAGCAGGAGAACATGCTTTCAGAGTTGAAGACGCACCTGCGATTCATGATTCGTGATGAGGCTGCTTTGAGGCTTTCAACCTTTCCGTTCGACGAGATCAACATGGATGTTCCAGCTGAAGCTGATGCACCAGTTGAAGGGAATGATCAAAATTCCAATCAAGAAGAGCCACCTTCATGGGATCCTTGTTGGGATCCGGAGATGAGAAGTAAGCTCAAAGAACATCAGCAGAAGGCAAAGACTATCGCACGGTGACTTGTCTTCAACATGTCCAAGTCCTATTGCTCTTGCTGCTAGTAGGTGTAGAGTAGAAGTACTTGGATGATGATGGTATTGGTGGATCAATTCAAATTGCCGATGTGCAATATCATGTGTACCAGATGCTCACGGATTATCATCAAAAGCCCACACTCTTCTCTACGTGACTCATGGTGGCCCAAGGATGACTAGCAGTCTATCCAATGCACAGCTCGAAGTGGTTAACCACGAGTGGATGATCAGGTGCAAAGTCGACTGCATTCCATGAGATGCAAGACTTTCCAGTGTACAAGTTTAGGTGGTTGGGTTTTTCCTTCACTTTCGTGTCGAGAAGAAGACATTCACAAGCATAGTGAACGGATCCATACAAATCCTACGTATTCGACTACTGACACATCTCTTCAAAGGGCTTCGCTTAACTATGCTTAACTGCTGCTGTTTCACTCCAGGAGATGGGCGTTTGGGTTAGCTTCCTCTGCAACATTCCAAGCGTGCATCATGTTGCTAATCCTGCTCAATCTAGTCATGCTTGGCGTGGAAGTGGATGTTGCATCATCCCTCGGACCCGAAGACTCTTGCTGACTTGTTGATGGATGGGAGCAGTTTGTTTTGTGATACCTGCAACATCTCACAACCAGTATCGAGCATGGCATGCAGATCTGTGCGGATGATGACACCTGAGGAAGAAGATCCAGTGATCTTTCAAGTCTTGAATATCACCATTGTCGTAGTCTTCATTTTTGAGCCTTGGCGCACTGAGGGTTTCTAGATTCTAAATCCGATAGCTAGACTTGGTGACACCCCAAAACAAGGCCAAGTCACCACACAGGGTCAATAATCAATTGCTCAAAAATAATCAATCCGGACTTCTTGTTATTGAAGGTTTTGTGAATTTGGCCTTGGTTGTCTCACTTTCCACTTCAGTTTTCAAGGTCCCGAAGCGTTGCCGATCTTCAAATATCTTCGAATCCATTCCTTTCATTCGTTTGCGGTAAGTGGTTAACCGGAAACCGAAGAATGCCTGCTTGTTTGGTCTCCGGTCTCAACATGTTCTTGAGTTGAGATAACTTGGGAGGAATGTGCATCCAACTCGGCTGTGTTGTGTTCTTCCAACTTGGTTCATTTGGAACAGCGCTCCGTTTGTGCTGAGGAAATCGTCGTGAAGATTATGGGATTTGGCTTCAACCACTTCTTTTATGGACCTGAGAGGTGGTGGAATGCATTTGATTTGGTCATCATTACCACATCTGTGATTGAGACCTTTCTGGACTGCCGTGTGTGGGTGATGCCTGTTTCAGTTTTTGTGGATTTGATATGTTTTTGTTGAATTTCCACGAGGTGAGCATGGATGTGACTGAAGCAAAAAAAGGATGCAACATGTACGTTTTCTCTGGCAGGACCTTCTGACCAAGACCATGGAATCCAGCACAGTTGATTCCAGCCACCTTCGGATTATGCGTTTCATGCGCCTTGCTCGTGCTTTGCGTGGTGTGCGCGTGATGCGTTTGGTGCGCTTTATTGGTGCCTTGCGATCCATCGTTTTTGCGATCATGAGCCACTTGGATTCGTGCAACGAACAAGAGAAAAACAATTCCCAGAATCATGACAAACATGTTTCTTTTTGCTTTCTAATAAGAAAGGAGGCCATGGAACGAATGAATGAGTCGTATTCAATGCGTTTCAAAGCCCCTTTGTGCAAGTCTTAGTCAGGTACACTTTGGTCGTTGGTTTGGACATTGGTTGCTTGGCAAGAATTGTTCGTTGTTGGTACAGACTTGTGCTGATAAAATACCGAAAATTCTCTGCCTTGGAACACGAGGTGCTTTTGGTGCTCCTTTTTTACTGCTTTGCCGTTATCCTTGCTCAACTGGACGCTTGACTGGATGCAGTTGTTGTAAATCTTATAGTAATGAAGTAGTACAGTATTCAATCATATGGTTGAATTTTGATGATTTATGATTTCTAATGTTTTCTGATCTTAGAATATTTCAGACGTATAGCATTTGTTTGTTTCACAACCCAGGTTTCAGACCATTGTCGCTTTAGTTCCCACTGCGATGCAATGCTTCAACGCCATTGGGCCAGTGTCCCAGAGACTTGGAAATTTGGGGGTTGAAATGAGGTTCAACTCCTTGTTGAGGAGGGAAATTCATGGAAATTTCAGCAATTAGTTGTAGATGCCAGATCATACTAGTTTGTTCTTAGAACTGTTTGTACGAACTCCTGACCGAACCCGCTGCTCATTATAGATCAAGGTGTGGCTAGGTAATGCTCTGCAACAAGTGCAGAGTTTCCAAGCCATACCAGGACGACACTTGGTGCTTGGCCTGCAGTGCTGTTGAGTCCCTCTCTGCTGCTCTCAAATCTCGCTGGGAGTTTCCCGGGCTGAGAGAGACAGCAGAAGAGGCGATCATCAGTGCTGCACGCCAAGTGAAAACTTTGAGGAAACTCTCTACTGGCTTGGCAGCTGAGAGAACCTCCTTGAAGAGCAAGGAGCCGGCAAGTAAAGCCGAGGCTGCTCTGAGCTCTGAGAGGCGAAGGTCTCCTCTTCCTCGATCAGCTTCTCGAGCTTCCCGAGTTCCTGAGGTCAAGGACGAGACCAACGAGAAGGAGGACGAAGAATCTGCTGACGGTGAAGATCAGGAGAGCTACTCTGAGGAGGAGACCCCGGCGACTGGTCCTGGTGTTATCTTGCCCGGTGCTTCTCGGCTGCCTCCAAGGCGTGCCGAAGTGGCTGGTCCGGCAGGTGAAGAGGAGAAGGAAGATCGGAGATCGAAGGGTTCACTACCTCCTCCCGAGCCAGAACGTCCCCCAAGGGCAGATAGAGAGAGGAGAAGACGCAGAGCTGAGGAAGAAGGTGGAGAGCGGCGTTCGAAACGTAGGGCAGGAGCTAAACACAAGAGGCTCTCCCGGTTGGTGGAAAACCCAGAAACAAGGGTCCATCGAGCCTTCAGCCAGCAGGCTGATCCCCACGCCCGTCGGAAGACGTGGTGAATTGCAGCTCAAAAGAAGCAATGGCTGTGATCCCAGACGACGAGGACGAAAGTGGAGGAAAAGAGTTGGTGAGAGGCACCAAAGAATGGGCCGAATTCAGCCCTGTGAAGGGGCAGGTGATAGAAGTGTTTCTGGCAGAGACCGATATCGATCCGGCTGCTTTGGCATGGGCTCCCTTCCTGATTGTCAAGGTGACTTTAACCCCAGAGGATTCTTCATTGATTTTGGAATGCAAGAGCCTAGGTGGTTTGGACTCCGAGACCGATGCAACCCTGTCAGGCCTTTTCAATCGCAGAAAGGGATTGATACACCTTTGCGTAGAAGAACCATGTGGGCATGTGTTGGGAGAGTTTTTCCATGCCCCAAGGATTCGTTGGTGGCAAGGAGGCCTTGCAGTTTTCAAAGGAGGATCAACGTCATGCCGCCGTCAAGTGGACAAATGGCTGAACAAAGACGAACCACCAGAGGGAGAACGGCTCGGTGGAGAAAGGGATGGATTCAGAAGCCCATCCGCAAAGGCCGTGTCTTCAAAGCCGAAAAAGACCCCCAAGGCTGGAACCACTGCCGTGCCTCGGGGAGGAAAGAAGGAGGTCAAACCGCCTGGGAAGGACGACGAAATTGGGACAGAGAAAAAGGACGCCTTGTTGAAAAAGTTGAAGGATCTGAAAGCCCGATTGCGGGGCCCTGGGGTGACCGAGGATGGTGGGCCTCCAGACGATCCCGAAGGTCCTCCATCTCCAGACGAGATAGAATCATCCTCTGCTCCGGACGAGTTGACTACGGCATGGAGATCAGTGGAGTGACAGCAGCGAAGAAGAGGATAAAAGAGAGGAAGGTGGACAAGAAGAAGAAGGTCAGCGGGTCCGAGTTGGCGTTGGTGGCTTCAAAAGGTTCTTCTTCAAAAGGCTTTCAAGGACAGCTGGTGGGGCAGGCCCTGGCCGTCAGTCAGACGAGAGCCGAGGAGCGCAAGAAGCTTCCCTCCTCCAGCAGCAAGCTGGGGACTGCGTTGACGAAGATCCTTACCAAGGAGCTTCATCGGAAGAAGGACAAAAAGAAGCGGAAGAAAGACAAGAAAAAGAAAAGAAAAAGAAGAAGAAAAAGGGGGAAGACCCGGATGGGGGAGGAGACGACGACGACTCTTCGACTTCCCCATCGAGCAGTGGCATGACAGAGATCTCAGAAGGCAATTCCAGCAAGTCTGGGGGGACTCAGTCCAGCGACGAGGAATTGGAAGCCCCTCAGGAAGCGTACTAGAGCTTTTGGTTTCTCATGCCAGAGAACAGTTGGATCAAAGCGCAGCAGTTGGAGTAGGAAAAGAAGAAGATCATTACCTGACGTCAGGCATCAAGGTGATGACCTACTTCCAAGTGCTGCTGAAGCCGAAGTTGGGTGGATCCCAAGCTCTTCAACGCGAGATGCACCACCTTGCTACAGCGATAGATCTACTTCGACAAGGACGTCTGGGGCTGCTGGGAGACACCCTGGCAGCAAGATTCCTTTGCCTTCACCAGAGCATTCTGGACGGCCACTGGAGTGCAGCAAGGCATTTGGAGATCTTCTGCATGGAGGAGTCCAGTGCAGCTTCAACGGCCCTCCTCCTGAGAACCCGAAAGCATGCACGGCTAGCTGCCAAGGCCCAAGGTCACGATGGTGGAGGAGGAGGCTCGTGGAACAGTTATGGCCGTGGAGTAAAAGGAAAAGGGAAACAAGATTGGCACGGTGGCGACTCCAGAGATCACAAAGGCAAAGGGAAGAAGGGAGGAAAAGGAAAGGGAAAGAAAGGAAAGCAGAATTGGTGGCAGGACTCCGATCGCAAATGTGGTGCCAATGGGCTGGTCAAGCAGCGTTGGATTGATGCAAGAGATGTCGGAGAACTTGTTGCTTAGGCAAGGTCTACACCTGCAAAACCAGATAAAGAAAGGACGTTCAGTACCACCGTGGTTGAATGAGGTGCTGGCTACAAGCCGTCGCACTTCTAGGTTCTGGTGGCACGTGTACTTAGATAACTTTTGCGCTGGTGAACGGTGTCTTCCAACTCAATCGGAGCGTTTGGGCAGGCAGTGCCATGAAGAAGCTGAACAGGCCTGGTCAAGAGCGGGAGTGTTGTCCAGCGCGAAAAAGAAGAAGGCGGCGGTGGCCAGGATTGAGGAGCTGGGCGCCGAGATCAACAGTGACCGACGCAGTCTAGGTGTGACTCTGGAAAGGTGGCTTGGCATCCTGCAAGTGACCATGTTCCTCTTGTCAAAAGACTATATGACAAAGAAGAAGTAGTCTTGGGCCGCTGGACTTTCATGATGCAGTTTCGCAGACCGGCCATGGCTGTGTTCGATCAGGTCTGGGGGATGGCAAGTGGAACTATGAAGAAAAAGAAGGCTACAGCCGCGGGATCCAGGAGAGAGCTTTTTACAGCTATGTGCATTAGCCCGGTGCTATTCACATCTTTGGGTGCTGGCATCTCGCCGTGCATCACCGCTTCGGATGATTCAGGCACAGGAGGAGCAGGCAGTAGCCTCTAAGCTGACGGCTGAGGGAGAAAACTTCGCGGAGGCAGTTCACCTTTTAGAGGAAGAAGGAGAGTGCGCTCCCATTTTAGTTCTCAGCTTGTTCAACGGCATCGGAGGGGCGTTTCGGTGCTATGATGTGGCTGGTATCCCTGTTGCTGGAAGGATCTCTTTCGATCTTTGCAAAGAAGCAAACCGGGTAACCAGTAAAGCTTGGCCTTCTGCCCTCATCTATCACGACGTGAAGAGCATAACCCCGAAGCTAGTCGAGGAGTGGTCCCTGCGGTTCACTACGATTTCAGAGGTCCATGTGTGGGCCGGATTTCCCTGCGTAGATTTGAGCAGTGTGAAAGATGGCAGACTCAACTTGGAAGGACCGCAATCCAAGCTCTTCTACGAAATCCCTCGAGTGGTTCGGCTCTGCAAAGAAGGGTTTGGACAGTTTGTGGTGGTCAAGAGCCTGGTGGAGAATGTGGCCAGCATGGATGAGTCGGCGGCAATTGAGATCAGTGAACTTTTAGGGTCTATACCGTACAGAATGGACCCTGCTGATGCGGTTCCGATGCATCGGCCCCGTTACGCATGGAGCTCCGAAACCTTGGAGGAAAAAGTTGCTGGCGTGTCAGTTACGTTGAAAAGATATTGGAAAGAAGTGTCGGCACCGGCACCGTACCCCCCAAACTCTTCGTGGCTTCAAGATGGTTTTGAATGGGAAGGGGGTGAATGGGGGGCAGTTTTTCCCACGTGTATGAAGGCTATCCCTAGGGCATCACCCCGAGGAGCCCGGCGGGGATCCAGAAATGTGATGATGCTACTATTTCCAGATGGCGTAGTGACGAATACCGTTACCCCCCTTATCAGTATAAACAACAGTATTTGATTACACGGGGCCGCTCCTGGCGTTTGCTCTCACCCCCGGAACGTGAACTGCTTCTAGGATATGGGATTGGACATACCAGGTCATGCTTAAGTGCATCAGAAGCAAAAGGGCAGGAACAAAGATACGAAGATCTTCGATGTAGTCTCCTAGGTGACTCCTTCAGTATCTATTCCTTTGTTTTGTGGGCAGTGGCTTGTCGTTCTTCTATGCACCACGAGTGGCATATACACACCTAGCTCGACGGGCTGGATTGGCTCCAGGTTTCCGTGCCCCGTGGAGACTAGTGGCCCCTATGTCAAGAAAGTTGAACTATGGCAACATACACATCCCTCCTGAGTCAGCTCCTACCGTCGAAACTTTGAACAGAATCTTGCTTAGGCGCACTAACCACACAGGTTCGGATGTCCGCATTATTAGTGGTGAGGTTTTAAACCCCAAGTGTTTCCCCAGGCAAGCTGTCGCTTCTAAATGGTGGACGTGGGAACCAGTTACACAAGTTCGGTGGTCAAAATCAGAACATATTAATTCTTTGGAGCTTGAGGCTATCCTGTTGACTTTGAAGTATTATATTCAGAACTTGCAAGTCACAAACTCCCGTATTTTCCACCTGACTGATAGCTATGTGTGCATGTCTATAGTGGCAAAGGGTCGCTCAGGGTCTCGCATACTCTCCTTCAAGCTGAAAAAGTTAGCCGCACTTTGCTTGGCCTTTGGGTTGCAGTTGGTAGTCGCGCACTTGGATAGTGCTGATAATCCAACCGACGATGCCTCGCGCTCCTAAGCTGATCCCAGGTCGGCTTACTAAAGCCGGAAGAAAACGACAACGAAAGGACATATCCTTGGAAGGGGCCTCTTTGACAGATCAAACAAGAGTTAGGTACTATGCGGCCTTGAGGAAGGTCACCCCGTACCTTGAACGAATTTCTCACGAGCATCAATTGGATGACGTGGTTTCACAATGGGTCACTGATGCATGGACCTCAGGAGAGCCGCTGTTGGTAGCTGGTGATGGCTTATCTGCCCTTCATTATTTTCAACCATGGACACGTCGAATGCTTCCTCAAGCCTGGAAATTATTCCGGACGTGGCGCCGGATCGAGGTTCCGTTTCGTGCACCTCCCCCAACCAAACTTTTGGTACGTTCCATGGCTTACTATGAATTGGATAGAGGTCATATTGAGATGGCAACAATGCTGCTGGTGGGCTTCCATTGCCTATTGCGAACTGGAGAATTCTTAGCTTTGACAGCAGGCTCAGTACTCTTAGGCCGGTCAGCTGGTATCCTGAACCTTGCTGACACAAAAACCTCTCGCAAACATGCAGCTCATGATGCCATTTCTATAACTGACTCTATCACACTGGAAGTGCTGCGTACTCTGGTTGAAATGAGACACGAACAGGGTTTGACAGCTGTGCGCCTGTGGAATGCTTCCCCTCAATGCTTTCGCACGCGATTCAATGCCTTGATGAAGCTTTATGGATTGGAAGGCCATTGTTTTCGACCATATAGCCTCCGCCGTGGAGGCGCTACGGCGCTGTTTCAAGAATCGAATAGCATGGAAGTGGTACTTACCAGAGGCAGATGGCAAAGCTCGAAAATTGCCAGAGTTTATATCACAGACGGACTTTCATACCTTCCCTCCATCCGTCCCACAGACACCACCAAGAAACTTCTCAAGCAGTTTCATTTTGTCAGCGCCACTCAAGGGTGAGACCGCTGAGATGCTTCGCATGGGTGCGTGGAAAGGGGTGTCTGAGAATGGTTTTCTTTTTGCTAAATGACACCTGCTCTACCATGAGCGCTTCTTACATGAAGCTTTGGTGAAAAGAAATGGTGTCAGTACAGGTGAAAGAATTCAAAATTCTCCTTCCATGGAGTGTTCACTGTGTTTTTTATGGCGAGGAAAAACTATCCTCAAATCTGAGCCACTATCTAGCGGTGAGGAAAAGAAGGGGTGAGTACAAGTTTGTTCTTAGAACTGTTTGTACGAACTCCTGACCGAACCCGCTGCTCATTATAGATCAAGGTGTGGCCCTCCTCTCCCAGCCCTTTGCCGTCTTTGGACTGGCATTGGAAATTTAGAGGAAAGGGGTGTCTGAGAATGGTTTTCTTTTTGCTAAATGACACCTGCTCTACCATGAGCGCTTCTTCCATGAAGCTTTGGTGAAAAGAAATGGTGTCAGTACAGGTGAAAGAATTCAAAATTCTCCTTCCATGGAGTGTTCACTGTGTTTTTTATGGCGAGGAAAAACTATCCTCAAATCTGAGCCACTATCTAGCGGTGAGGAAAAGAAGGGGTGAGTACAAGTTTGTTCTTAGAACTGTTTGTACGAACTCCTGACCGAACCCGCTGCTCATTATAGATCAAGGTGTGGCCCTCCTCTCCCAGCCCTTTGCCGTCTTTGGACTGGCATTGGAAATTTAGAGGAAAGGGGTGTCTGAGAATGGTTTTCTTTTTGCTAAATGACACCTGCTCTACCATGAGCGCTTCTTCCATGAAGCTTTGGTGAAAAGAAATGGTGTCAGTACAGGTGAAAGAATTCAAAATTCTCCTTCCATGGAGTGTTCACTGTGTTTTTTTTGGCGAGGAAAAACTATCCTCAAATCAGAGCCACTATCTAGCGGTGAGGAAAAGAAGGGGTGAGTACAATACATAATATAATATGTGACAGTCGGTCAAAAGTCCTGAACAAAAATTTTAATCTTGGGGGGACACAACCGACACTTTTATATGATTTTACAAGTTGGTTATGTGGCGTCACGCAAGGAAATCCCGCAAAACACAAGCTAGGCGCAAGGTTCGCGCAAGGTTGGCGCAAGTGTTTCCATGTACTATCATGATATATATCATTTACATACAATATATATATATACTCTCATACATTGTATGTATATAGACTTTATCATCAAAGCTTTTCTTTAAATATGCTGTTTGTTTTCAAGGAGCAGCGGTTTCAGAATATCTCAATCCAGCAGCTCCAAAACTGAGAAATTAAGTTGCATTTCTCGCGCAAGCTGCGTGCAAGCCCCGCGCAAGCAAAAAAATGCATTTGGGTGAAGTAAGGAAGGGGGCCCCAGAACAGATGATCACTTCCTTGGAAAGAAAGCTCGCAAAATACCAGAGGAATTTGTCCACACAACGGAGGAGAAAAGGCCGACAACGCATTGCAGTGAAGGAAAGGCAAAAGAAAGCAAGGAGCGATGTCATGTCCCGTAGCAGTAGTTCAACTTCGTCTTCGGATTCGTCTGACTGAAAAAAGTCCGCGCAAGTGCACTGTTGCAGGAAGATTGAAGCCTTAGTGTTTTTGCTTGCAAATTCGATGATTGTCAGACAAGGTATGTTTTTTGATTACGAGAAGAGGCGTCACGCAGGGAAATGCGTTATTTGGCCGATTTTGGGAACAAGCTTTTCGGAAAACCGTCATGTATATATATATGTACATACAAATTACATTAACTACTGTTGATGGAAGAAATCCTACACCTGTTGACAAATATCCCCTGAATGTACAATATCAACTTGTGCAGGATGTCTTCATCAACAGTATAATAGTGGTTTCTGAAGGAATACCACCAGTAGGGTGTAGTTTAGAAATTGAATCTGGCTGCATCAACATGTCGATGCTCGTGGACATACGCAGTATACGGTTTACAATACTTCACATCGTTTCACATTATTGCCTAGAACCCCCTATTATTTAGTATCCGAGCGCCTGAGACTGGCAGCCCGGAGTATTAAACTCCGTGCCCGCCCGCAAGCATACCAAACCCCAGCTCTGATGGCACTCTCCGAAAATCCAAAAGAGGATGAACAACGTGCCAGCCCGGCACCACAGAAACCACATTTCGCAAAGGCCAATCACCATGATATTGAAAAAGGAAAAAACAAACACCCAGAACCATGCATGCCAAACCCGAGCTCTAGCAAGAAAATTCCAGCCATCCCCTGGAACATACCCTAGATTTCCCAAAGTGTCAGAAGTAAAGGATTCTCTTTCACAAGACATGTAGTTAAGGGCCTGGAATTAGATTGTTCGACTTCAAAAACCTCCAGTACCAAGCTCCCCTCATCAATGCGATGGCATCATGGCAACATATTGGTTTTTGCCTAGGGATGTAGGGGTCCCAACTCAATTCATTCAATGGGACGTGAGCCCTTCGAGGAGAGCATGCTGACTCTTTTCTTGTCCATAACGGGTGGCCTCAGCTGGACAGAAGCGCTAGAGCCCTTGCGTGCCTTAGTAATGCCTGAAAAGGATGTTTGCGTTTTCCATAAACGATGGGCTGTGGTTATTTCGAGTAGGACGAGTGGGAGAAGAAAAGTCAGGCTGCAGTTGTGGTGGTGGTTGTTGTTGTGGTTGGTTGGTTGGTCGGTCGGTCGGTCGGTCGGTGGGTTGGTTTGTTTGCTTGCTTGGTTGGTTGGTTGTTTGTTTGTTTGTTTTTGTTTGTTTGTTTGTTTGTTTGTTTGTTTGTTTGTTCGATTGGTTGGTTAAATGGATGGGTGGTGTTGCCGGTGCTGTTTTTTGTCGCTGTTCATTGGGTCGCCAAAGCAGGCGAAGTCCATTTTGTCGCCGCGCCATTGAGGTACAGTGTCCGGCGTGGCTTTCTCATGCCTTATCGTGTATGTTTTTTTGTCATATTTTGCGATTCTAAACGTGGTCACAGGGGTGTGCCTCGACTGTCTTATGGTGGTTACTTTTTTTGATATTTTGAATCTTTTGTTTTCTTTTGGTCCGGGGGAACATGAATTGAATCAACATACTAGTTGATTTCTGCCCAGGAGGTCAGGGTCAATTCAGCAACCAAGGTTCTGCAATAATGCCATTGAATCATCCAAAGCTGACAAGGACAGTTCGTCCCATTTGTCGATTCACAAACAAGCAACATGTTTTTTCACATGTTTCCTTGAATTTCCATTCAGATCCGACAGACATGAATCACAACCTGTGGGCAGTACCGTAGTAGTAGTAGTAGTAGTACTAGTAGTACTAGTAGTAGTAGTAGTAGTAGTAGTAGTAGTAGTAGCAGTAGCAGTAGCAGTAGCAGTAGCAGTAGCAGTAGCAGTAGCAGTAGTAGTAGTAGTAGTAGTAGTAGTAGTAGTAGCCGTAGTCGTAGTCGTAGTCGTAGTCGTAGTCGTAGTCGTAGTCGTAGTCGTAGTCGTAGTCGTAGTCGTAGTCTAGTCGTAGTGGTAGTGGTAGTGGTAGTGGTAGTGGTAGTGGTAGTCGTAGTGGTAGTGGTACTGGTACTGGTCCTGGTCCTGGTACTGGTAGTGGTAGTGGTAGTGGTAGTGTTAGTGGTAGTGGTAGTGGTAGTAGTATAGTACTAGTACTAGTACTAGTACTACTACTGTAGTAGTACTGTGTAGTTGTAGTGATACTCATGGTTCTGATGGTAGTAGTAGTAGTACAAGTAGCAGTCGTACTAGCAGAAAGTAGTACATTGTCATGAAGCAGTTCGCCAGGTTCTTCTTGAACGACTGCAAGCCAATTCAGTGTTTGGGTATCGCAACCCTGTATTACTGTTGTGTGAAGGACATTGCGATTATGAAACAAATGGAATGGCACAAAGGACAGCTTCGTGCTCTCAAAGGTGTTTTCAATGAAATCGCAACTCGGTATATTGCAAATTACGTGTTTGAATGTGTTTAGATGCCAATCAACATGCTGCGCTGATGCCAGCACATGAGTTGGTGGGTGGACCTTGAACAATGTGTTTCCCTTCAATAGCAGAGAACACTGCGTGTGATCTTGGATCCATTTAATTGTTTGTTCATTGATGTCCATCGTTTGCAAGCTCTGGTTGGCCTGGAGACACCTAGAGACCATGTAGTGAAGAAATTGGATGTTCTAAATGTATCCAAATGTACATTGCATGCGTCAAATGTCTTGCCGTATTGTATTTCGTTCGTTTTTTTCGACACGAATCTTTGTGATGTTTGATGACTTGTATTTTCATAGTCGGGCCTGATGTTTCTTTCCACTGTCGACCAAGGACAATGATAAGTCCAACAAGGTCAGTATCAAAGAATTAGAGGTGGGATGTTCAAAACTGTGAGCTCGAGAAACACACCGTGAGTGTAGTATGGTGAGTCCAGAGGGCAGGAAAACGAGAAATACCAAGAAGGGTGATCAAGCAACACTCTTTACTATACATTGAAAGTTAAACCAGCATGCATTCCTCGAGTATGGACGCTTTTCTACTACATCGCTCTATATCGCTATGCATGCCAATGCATTGTAATTTCTTTGCGGTTTCATTTTAGCTGGAAGCCTTCAAAGACATGGATTGATGATTGTTTGTTAAATGGGACTGGTACTGTGACCGAAATTTAACAAGCAAATCTGTTGTCTGGTTTTGGTCATCTGATCTCGCAACATGTTTCCTTTGGTTGGCGGATGCTTGCATGATCGCCATTCTTTTGAGGTGTGACAGCATCCCATCATTCGATCCCATTTGTTGTTTATTTTCCAGAAGTGGGCAGTTTTTTTTGTAGTGCTCTACCATCTGTACCATTAAACATTAAATCGATTAAGTGATTCAACCTTGGTTGCAAACTTGTTTTTTGAGAACGCGGAAAATAAGATGTGCTTTCCAAAGCAACGTAAAGTTCACAGAATCCTTTACATGGATGTTTGTTGTTATTGTCTTATTGTCATGCATCCCTTCTACCTATTTTGGTTGAATAGCAAAGCAAGATAGAAGCTTTCGGCACCTGTAGTCCTGGACAATGTGTCATATATAGAATATAATATACATAGAATCATAATCAACCATATAATACAGATATTTACTAGATTCTCCAGGGAGTTGATCAAATTGACTTCAATTTTCAAAAGGCCAGGGTTTTGTTTGATGCAAAATTCATACACTGAAGCAAAGTGAACCAGACGACCGGAAGGATATACCACTCGCCTTTGTAGGTGGCCATGTCGCAAGAGAAGTTGGCCAGCTTTATGGAATCGATGGATATCTCAACGCAAGACATTTGGACGCTTTTCTTGCCTTTCGGCTGCAAGATTTGTGACGAAAGGGCCCAAGAAGGTTTGAGGCATGCAAAGTTGCGAGTTTGATAACGTTCGAATTTGTTCATTGTTGCCCTCTTTACGCTCACGCCGGCATTAGCGGCGCTCAGGAATTTAGCACTTTTTTCATCTTGCTGCTTTGCCATTCATTAGATTTTACACAACACACACGTTGGGTGCTACGCAACACATGGGTGGGGGGTGGGGGGAATGATAACGTTCCTTGCACTTGCACACATGTTGGATGCTACGCAACACATGGGTGGGGGGGTGAGGGGGATGATAATGTTTGTTGCACTTGCACACATGCTCACGTTGGATGCCAATGTCAACCATTCCCTCCTAGAATTTTGCCGTCAAGTGCATGGTTTGAACCAAAGGCCAATCACCGCTGGTACTCCAACCTTAGACAGAGCATGGCAAGATTTAAAAAAAAACGTGTTCCTTCCGAGATCAGAGCAAAGGATGGCGAAACCAAAAAGGTGAATCCTGCGCTGCGGGATTGGATTTACAGCTAGCTGGATGTGGCGCCGCAACTGTAAAGGAGACTTGTGGGCAGGCTCCTTGAACTTGAGCGACAATTTCAGCATCTTGAAAAACTTCGGCAAAAAGTCCGTCGGTGTAAACATTACCAGGAAGGCATGACCGCCGCTCAGGCGGCGGACAACGTTCAATCTATATGTTGCAACAAGAACAATCGGTTGAGACAAAACACTGCTGAAGTTTGTCGATGGGTTCGAAATCAGCCGGCTACGCCCTCGGTCAACATGTATGACGATGAACTTGACCCCGAGGGGGCTTCAAGTAGTAATGCTCACTTCAGACCGTCAAAACCTTGTGGAGGGTCTGGGATAGAACTTCTGATACCACTCTTACGCATCAGTATCTCGCTGAGTTTGATGGCCCCAAACGTCAGCCTCAACAATGGGAGCATGTCACTGCCAAACACATGTTTCAGGCTGCGGTGGCCCAGAAAAATAAAGCAGCCGGACCCGATGGCTGGTCCGGTACTGAACTTGCCGAATTTCCTTTCGCTATGTGGCAGGATTTGACGAGATTTTGTTTGGTGAGAAAGGCTGGAATGTTTTCCGGAACCGTGGCACAACGTGTATCAGGTCCACCGGTCCACCTTCCAAAGACTGCAAAACTCCGTCCTAAGGACCTGGCCTTGCCGGCCAGCAAGCTCCGACCAATCAGTCTCATGAGTTGTTTCTGGAGAATTTATATCCAAGCTCGTTTTTCAGGTAGTAGCGAACAACTTTGGTTGGATAGTCATCGTCATCACTCCCAGCACGGGGTAGAAAAAAACACGATAGCGCAGTTGCATTCACTCTCATTGCGGAAAGATATGCCATGAGAAACTATGTGCGTACTCTGGACCTCACTCGTGCTTTTGATCGTGTGGATCCCCAGATTGCCATTGATACTATGGAATGGTCTGGGTGCCCCTCCTTCTTAACCAAAGGCATTGCTCTCATATGGCAAAATCAGAAAAGATTTCTGAAATGGAGAAAAGATGTGTTTCCCGAAGGGCAGGACGTCAGAAGTTCTATTCCTCAGGGAGATGGGTTGTCGCCACGAGTCATGAATCTTCTTCTCGGTGCCACTGTCAAGGACCGGCTAAGGAACCTGAGAATCGGGTAGTTGTATTCATGGATGAGCCCTACGCGGTCTTCATTTCGCCACGTGTTGGACTTGTGGCGCAACCATGCGAACCATCTGGGACTTCGTGACAATTCTGAAAAGAGTCAGTACACTCACAAGAAACATCAAAAAAGAAAGTTTATGCAAAGCATCGATGACATTGCTCCTTGTGGTTGCTCATCTTTGTGCTTTGGGGGCGCATCTTGGTCATGGGCCTCCACAACCAAAGGAAACAGAGCGTTTCAGCAAAGCCAAGGACTGCGCAGCAAAGGTTCGTGCGGCGCCTGTGTCAGCTTCTGTTCGTACGTTCGTGGCTTCTTCCGCCGCGGCTATGAAGGCGGCATATGGCTGGTTGGTTCGAAGGCCTATCAGAAAACTACGCTCTCCGTTGGATAGCATGCTGAAAAAAGCTGGATTCAATCATCATATGGCTGCCAAGTCGCTGGTCAGGCTGGTCTTGGGCGGTCATTGTTTGGATATCAACTTCTATAGTGGCATGCTGGATACCAATTCAGGGATTGGCACACACTGGAGGTGCAGCTAAGCGTGTCCGTAATTTCTTGAGTGACTTGAATTGGCAGGAAAAAGAACCTTGGGTTTGGTGGCATGATCAGACTCAAAACTGGTTGGTGTTGAAAAGGGTTCATCCAAAATTTGTTGCTGACCCTGATCTCTGTGCTCATAAGTTACGTGGAGCTTGGCGCTGTAAGATGTGGGATACTTATATGAAAAGTGGCAGACACGAAGTTGTTGAGTTTGCTGACATGCCCTATGATTCCTTTTTGGGAGAAATGGCTAGAAAACAAGCTAAGGGGGAACCTCCTAATTTAGTGGGTGTCCTTTCCAAGGCTTTTGTTTCGCCTGAAATGGCTTCAAGGATGCCAGGCCTTTCTCAGGAAGGCTGTCCATGGTGCCACTGCGCTGAAGCGACTTTTGATCATGTGTGCGGGAGTGTGTGCATTTCCCATGTGAAAAACCACAGGTCCCGGGTAACGCTATTACCAAGACACTGGGTGGGGCGATGAATCTGTGCTGTCACACTTAGGTTTCTGCCGTCAGGCAGTGCTCAAACTTAGGTGGGGCCAAGGATTTACCGCTGCTGGCCGGAGAGCCCCGTTGCTTGGGTGCAGTGGAGTGGCTTGCGGCGAAGTCTACGTACGCACGAGACTTGTGGGCAGCCATGCCAGAACTCTTCCACGGAGACAAAAGTCCAAAAAGCCCAGCGCCGCTAACGTCGGCATGAGCTTGTTTATCATTGTTCACTCTCTAAGTTCCATTTTCCAGATCGCCATCGATGGCCACTAAGGATCTTGGATGCTGATGGCAGTGGGGAAATCTCCTTCGAGGAATTTGTATCTGGTTGTATGCAGCTGCAAGGCCCAGCCCAAAGTGTTCAGCTTGCGCGAATGCGCTATGAGAACAAGGTGATGCGTCAGGAACTACGTCGTGTAGGTCGGGACGACCATGGGCTGATTTGGCGCTGTGAATTTTGAATGTGGTTCGGCTTAGAAAAGATGCAGTGAATGTGCAATGCATTCATAGATCCTGAGACCTTATTCGTCTATCTACATTTTAGTTTTTTAGATACTTGTACAAGGCCTTAGCCCTTCTTGCTTCTGATTCAAAATTACTCATATACGTGTCCAACTCCCGACATTGGGGCAAGGCCATCCCCATGTGTTCAGTTTTGCGAAACCCCGACAGGCATCGCACTCCAAAAATTGGAGTCCTTGGTGGCCTTAAATCAACGTGTTGACGCATAGAAGACCCAGGAATGACGAAGTTCAGACTCGTCAAGATCTTGGAGAAAAGTCGTGAAGATGTGTGCGAGACTCCTGTATCAAAATTTTTCGTCGAGGCAGAAACCTCAGCAAACCAAAGATAATTCTTAAAGCCCTTAGCTCCTTTGAGTTTGGTAGGATTGTAGATGTAATCCACTAATGGGCAAACTCTATGCAACGGACCCAAGGTTTGCCAAGAAACAAGATGCACGGTCACGGCTGTGAAAGTTTAGCGGCAGATGATGTTAAACGCACATAAATCCACCCAATGGGTATACTATCGGATAAAAATGTTAGAACAGAACATACATGCATCGTATATGTGTATTATACCATATACAATGAATTACATTGAATTATTGGACTATGTGTGTATATATATATATATTACTAATGATACACATTTATACAGAATGCAGATGTATTCTATAAAGGACAAGGTGATTGAGAATCCAAGTGCCTTGTCGCCCTCGTATTTCAACAGCTTCCAGGCATGGCAAAAATTTGGGAGCCCGCAGAGACATTGCGGCCAGAGACTGGCAAGGTCATCCAACTTCCCAAAACTGGAAAAACTCATGTTCCCTCACCAAAACAACAGTGGAAACGTGGGGGTTATACTATACTAGACTCGGGATAGTATGGTTAAGAGCTTCGGCATTTCAGGACTGCATTGGGTAGCAGTTTGAACACGAAAGTTATCATGGGTGTGGGCATGTTTAAAGTCTGTAACGAAGCAGTGCCGTGCGAAGAGGAGAAGATAGTGGAATTGATACAACACTGAAAAAAACTCTTGATCAGACTATACCCGTAGACCATATGTGATTATGAATATATGTATATAATATACAATTTTTAGGATGCATATGAAGGATCTTGTTCCCTAGTAACATCCCATGTCGTGCTTTATTTTTTGCAGGTTGCGACCATTAGCCTCCAACGGCCACGCGATGGGGAGAGCCTGGGAAAAAAACGCCACCAGGAAAACATACAAAAATATGATATGATATTAGGATACCTGCTTACGATCTAACCTAAGCCATGGAAAGCAACCCATAGTTGATAGTATTTCCCAGGAATGTAGTGTGGCCGTGCCATTGCGGGGAAGAACGACAAATACGATGTATTATCGCATTGTATTTTTATGGGTGATCACCATTGTTGGAACCATTTCGAACGTGTTAACAGAAATGTAGAATTTGGCCTGAAAGGGAAGTTTTCTGTGATTTTAAGTACAGTACTCATAAGTTATATGTTTCTGTATTGAACAGCATTTGTGCAGAATGTTTGTCCATGTTCCAACCGCTGTTTACCACCTCCAGGAGCACTGGCAGCAATTTCAGCTTGAACTGGGACCATGGTTTCCAGCTTTGAAATGGTTGATCAAGGCACCCATGGACACGTTTGCTTCATCATTTGTTCGTTTGTACATCTGCAATTTAGATCAGAATTATCAGAACTGATGTCTTGCCAGAAAGGAAATTTCTCTCAGAACCCCTACATTCCAGGTTGAGTTTCAGGGATATGACTTACATGGATTTACTAAAATGATTGACTCTTACTGGGCTACACAGCTGGGTTATGTTTTTTTTTTCGGTAGCCAAAGACCACGGCAGGAGTTCCGACTTCATATTGGCTACGAAACACCAGATGAAGAGGCCGACTCGGGAGGTGTCCCATGGACCATAAGAGTTGGGAGCAATGATGGGGACATGGCCTAACTTCAGCAATGATGGAGTGTTGCAATTTTTCAGTCTGTGGTTCTGTTGGGTTGTGTAAATGTAAATGTTGGTTGGAAGTAACTCAATGCAGGCGGGCGTTCGCTTCTGGTTAGAACAAATTGCTAAGCGCCCTGGACCTCAGCGGCATGCCACTCTTGTTTCGCAGCTTGCTTCCTCAGTAGCATTTGCCAAGGTCGAAAAAGTCGCGATTTGAGTGTGACAGATCCTGACTCCTGGCTTTGGCCGTTAAGCTGGCCATATTGAAGAGAGTGATGTGAATTCACATTGAGTGTGTAGATCCAGAATGTACAGAGTACAGTCTTTCTTACATTCTTTCTTAGATGACCTTGGTGTTGGACGTAACATGGGCTGGGCTTCGTCGGTATGGTTCGTTTGCCAGGACAGCGGATGAACCTGTGATGAAGGCAACAAAGTCAGAGGCCATCATGGCCATCACTGACAGGAAGCAATCAAAATTGAAACTTATATCTTATACTGATACCAAGATGCAAATCAAGCTGATTGGCCAAGATGCATGTTGATATCATCGCTTGATGCAGTCGAAGTGAAGCAATATACTACATAGCGAGAGTTAGAGAGAATGAATCTCATAGTTTGTTTCTTCTAAAGATGTTCAAGAGTGACGTGGCAGTCCAAAGGGCAGCTAAAGGGACAGCAATCTGTGTGTGTTTCCATGGCAGGTTCAGCAAGCGCGCAGCTGGAGGCTTCAAGATTTGGAACGTACAGATGCCCAGTGCGGGAAAAGGGCCAAGCACAGACAACCTTTGAAGCAAAGGTAAGATGCAAATTGTTGTCACTCAAAAAGGTTTTTCGAAAAGGAGCGACTTTGATATTTTTGATCAGCAACACGAAGAGTTGTTTAAGTTGTCAAGTGTTGATGATGTTGACAGATGGGATTTTCATGTTGGGCCTACTTCCGGTAGTTGCAATGTGTGGTGGAATGGGAGACTGCCCGCGGAAGACGTAGCACGGTGAGAAGAACTACGAAACTCTCTACATAAATAACTTGTAAGGGCCAAGGTATCGCGTGTCCTTCTGCGAGCAATTCACGAATTGATCAATCTGTTTGAGGTTCAATCACACACTTCTTCGATCTCCGGAGGCGTCTTTGTCCCAAGACGTCCGGGCACTCGTTGTGACTGTTTTCGCATCAACGTTTTGAAAAAGCGATCGCCTTGGCAAGAGTTGATCTAAAGCCACCCCCTTTCTGCGCAAAATGTTGAAGTTTGTTATCCAGGTGAAGTAGGATTGGATGACCAACATGGCCAGAGTGTATATCAAACGTGTTTATTCATTTTCCAGGCCCATCTTGGTTCCTTTGAACGAACTTCGACTTCATTCTGTACAGGCGTGATTGTGCTTAATCGAGATCTGGATGGTTTGGATGGGGACCTGAAAGTGGATAGAACTTTTTGCTCTTAACAATCAACAATCATTACTCATTAATTACCAGGTAGGGTCAGATTACATAGCCAAGTTGATGCCAGGTGGTTGACGCATGCTGCTCCACCATGACACACTGCCACAACGTGGTCAATCACTACTGGGTTCTATATGGGGTGCCAGAAATACCAGAAAAGTACTCGAAACAAAAAAACATGTTTTGATGGTTTTGGTAGGTATTGATCTACCTTGACTCCCCTTAACCTTGCCATCTTTGGTCAAACGCGGCCCAGACTCAATTCTCTTCCACACCAGAGCAGATTCGTTTGCACCTGAAAGAGGCCGCTGGAAGTCAAATTCGCTGCCGTTGGTCCATTTTAAATTTCAAAGGGCTCCACATGTCATATCAATTAAAATGAATGTTTGGAAAAGCACTGTATAACTATTGGTCAGAGGACATGACAAGCATGCAAAATCATGAAAAATTCGCTTCCACTCTGGGGATGCATGGAATATGTTCCACCATGTTCCACCCAGGTCCGTTGTGCAACACACAAAGAGGATAGTGGAAGTCATAGTTGAGGGGGCTACTCCCTGGTGGATAGGCATTACAGACTCGGTTCAAAAGGAAAGAGTTCGAAGTCCACAAATCTAGCCATGTACAGGTGGATTCTTGGCAACACCCAATCATAGATTCCTGTATATTGTTGCCAAATGTTTTCAATGTATCTATATTAGGTAAAAGTCCATGTCAGCACGACACTAAATATAAAATAGTTTTCAAGCTGCGTGAGTGGCTGATTTTTTGTTTCTCAATCCCCTTTGGTCGAGGCCAAAAAAGCATCGCCAACAAGGCTGGGCCTGACGATCCGCAATTTCACGGTGAAGGGCTTTGTGGTCCCACTTGCAATAGTGAAAAACTCTTTTGTGACATGCATGTGATATTGAGCCACTAATGATTGAATACTATAAATGATACATGAATTACAACTTATTCTTTTTCACATTGTGATTTATGGATGTTTATGATGTGTTGATTAAACATGTGAGCCGATATCCTGCAGGCCTCAGTTGCATTCAAAGGATGCAGCCACCGTAATTATTATCCTCCGCTTAATTAGATCCCCAGACCCTCAATGGCTGCAAAATGCTGCGATTTCAAAATGTTTCATGGTCTTTCATAGGAGAGGGTTCCCCTGATGATAGAAATCCCTGCAAAAGGTTCTCCTATGCTTGGAAAAATACCACTTGAGGATTGCAAGAAGACATAGGTAACCACAGATCAGCCCCATCGTTGGAAGTTCATGGCAGGAGCCCAAAGTCGGTGGTGCTCTTAGGATTACAAGAAAACATACAGAACAGAATGTCACAGTACGTTTGTTTTTGTGCATCTTGCAGAAGTTGTGGTTTGTGTATGTTTGTGTGTTGGTTGCTTGTCCCAGCGTTCTCCTGCTCCGAAACTCTACAGTGCTAAATTTCCTCGTGCTGTGCGAAAATTGCAAGGTTTGCTATAACATGCCAAACGATTTTGTGTGGTTCATTGACAGTAGGAGTTTCAGACTTGGACCCTACCTGCATGGTTTGGGTCATCAATTCCAGTTCAATCAGGTCCGAGGAAGCAGGCCTTGGGTTTCGAGCCGAAGTGAAACAACGATCTCTGAAATATACTCCTTGTAGCTACTAGTTAATAGTATTGAAACTCTCACTGTGAAATAAGTACACAACAGAAAGCTAGACTTTTTTTCCAGATCCCAACATGAGATGTGATTTCTGGGTGTAGAAACCCGTTCTCTCGAAGGATCTGTCAACTTAACAGACGCCAGGAGTCGAGTTCGGGCGAAGGTGTGGTGTTTGTGAACTTTTTTGGGCAAAGGAGCAGTTGGATGCAGTTTGCACTGGCACTTGTTCCGTTCATATCAGTTGATGACAGACAGACTCTGGTGATGCAGTGAGACTTTGTACTGAGGTGTTGAGAAATGAAAGTGGAACTTGCAGATTTAGGATACCTGGTTATAATCAGAAACGCACAACACGATTCAAGAAACGTCTCAGCTAGAGTTGATGATGTGTTGTGTTTCAATGTGTTTCAGACCGTATAAGTTGCCCGACCTGAAAAGCACAGCATGTGTTATCCTCGAATTCTTGTCATGTTGCTCCTTTGCTTACGAAGATATCGCATTGTTTGGACCAAGCCAAGAGCATCCTCAAAATTTGGACACAGACACGCCCACGCACACATGAGATGACTTGAGAGCAACCAGTGCTGTTTGTTGGAGGAGACAACGCATGGTAATGGTCTGAATGAGGTATATGACTTTCGCATCTCGTAAACTTGTCCCAGCAAGAGATTGACACATGAATGTTGAGGTACTTGATCACTTCCCAAGATGAAAAACAACCAGCCACCAGCCAAGTCTATGACGATGGCCAAATAGGATATGTGATATGCACTGAAAATAGTACAAGATTTGATCATTTAGTACGGAGTTTTTCTGTCCCCATTGACGTGATGCAGAGCCTCTCGATTTTTCATGCGAGTTCAGATGGGCTCAGGCTTGGGTTTTACTTTCCCAATACCCCCCACCCAGTAATAGTGGCAAATGAAGCTTTACAGACTTTTACAGAGATCCCCCCCAAAAAAGCGTCATAATCCTGATGGTGACTGGAATACTGTGTGGGGGGGTAGATCCAATATATCAGAAACGAGCAATCCATTTAGACAGTTTTAGCTGAATTTTGGATACCTCCCAGGCCCGCAACTTCTGATTTGGGCCCAGCCTCAGCGGAACTTCTTCGCATGAAGGAGGGGATGGGGAAGTATGTTGAGACATGTGGGCAAATAGAACAGACATGGTGTTTCTGTGGTTGTTGAAAAGTACAACCACATTCTCTTGAATAAACAGATTTTGCACAACACACCAAAAACATCCTCAGAACTTCTGATTGCATGTGAGACTGACTTGCCACCTTTATGTTTTGGACTAGGAGTGTTTTTCTTTTCTTGCATTAAATTGTTCAATCCGTTTCTTGTGGATCAAATACTGGGTTGAAGGCCTTGCATGAAGCTGAGCTCAAATCCATCATGAAGTCCATGGAGGCTTGTGTGGATGGAAGCATGGGACTGTTAGCTGAGGTTGCTGCAAGTATCATTGGATGGTGTTTTTGTTCTCGCACCCACAAGGAATTTTCAAGGGCCAAGAGTCTAAGGCGCATCATTTTCTCCAAAGCACCCTAAGGGAGTTCACTGAGAATCTTACGGTGAGCATGAATCCTCCTCGATGATTCCGATATAGCAAGGACCACCCGGGAGAAGCCAATACTGTTTCTTGTTGAAGGCTAAGATTCAAGGGAACAACACAAGCTCTAAACTAAAAGCAGATACTCAAACAGCTTTCCAAAGTGATTGCTGAGTATGTAGTGGCAATTCCCTTTGAATAGATTGAAAAGGCAGCATATCAATCAGCTTGGGAGTTTGACCATTGATCATATTATATCTAAAACAGCATTTCTAGGCATGCTTCCCGCGTCAACCCAGGAGAATGCTGTGAGACGTAAAGAGCAGGCTTTTGGGCACCTGTAGCAATTCTATTTGGTTTTCTCCAGCTGTTTAGTGTTGGCTTGTTTTGTGATACTTCATCATTTTTCGTCAAATATTTGGTGTTTTTGTATTGATGACCCAGGAAACGTTGTCACCTTCGCCAAACGTAGCATTCAAATTACGGCCATTGACACAGCGCTATCAACAATTAAGGAAGTCATTTTGAATGATTTTGACATAATGCTGTATTTTGAAAAAGCAAACGATCGCCGATAGCCCTTTTCTTTCTACAAGTGTATATCAGATTGCAGTGAACATTCAGATAGGTTTGGTCCGCAATGATACAAGACATGGGTGTCGTGCTGATCCCTTACAGTAAGAAGGTGCAATGCGCAAGCAGCAGAAGAAAAGTCAGCTCTTGCCAGGGCAACATGGCCATGGAAAAGGGTGAGTTTCGACATGCGATCAAAGAATACAGCTTTGCTTCAACCTTAGCACCATGTCCAGATCTTTGCTCCTAAAAAAAACTAAGAACCTATTCCAACAGACCATTTCCCTAAGGCCTTGGAGCGTGCTCGTGATATGATGGACTTCTTGGAGTTGGAGAAGTCTCCAATGAATGGCTACCAGCTTCGAGCACTGGCACGCGGTGTGTAGGGTTCTAAGGTGGATACTGGAACTTATATGGAATTGATAATTGAAAATGTCCTAACAGACTGTACAGTAATACATCGATTGCCAGACATCATAAAAGAGTATATTGAATAATTATGTAATGTAATATGATATAAGTATACGTACGTACACACATATGATTATGATATATATAATAATATGACAGTGTACCATATTACACAATATATAAATCATCCTCTTGAATATTCGATTCCAAGTTTGACGATAAAAAACTTGGACACCTGGACGCTTGAGAGATTCCTGGATTCCGAGGCCATTACCACAGCGTGGCCCCAAGGCCTTGCAACCTTTCCGGGCCATTGTTTTTGCAAGTCGAGTTTGGGTCCCAGTCACCTGATGTTCCATTCATCATGTCAAAATTCCAAATATATCTAAGGCCGGTTTTGTTGGTTCCAAGAAGATGTATCTTTTTGAGCTCCAGTCAACTTAGTCAACATTAAACACCTTTCTTGTTTTGTGCAGCTCTGTAGGGTGTTTGCCACTTCGCCACTGCGGGATTTCTTTAGGCCTTGGCATATTTGCGCTTGGATGCATATGTGGAGTCTATCGAGGCGGACTCAGAAGGGTGTCGGTGCATGCTGTTGCCACCAATGTATCGGCTAGAAACTGCCAACATGAAAAAGAGGTTGATAGATCGTAAAAGCCAAGGTTGGCATGTTTTTTACACACGGCATGTGTAGATACAAATGTCACTTCTAATTTCCAGCTTGCGACAAACGTGTTTTGAAGCCCCACAAGTCATATTCCCATCGCTGTCCACTAGTGACCAGGGAATATCATATGCAGGATCCAAAGCTTTATGGCTCAAGCAACCATTGGCTCCTGATACCCATGTGTTGATCTTCTAGCTGCTCCAGCTCCACCCTTCTTCCATTTTGGCATTGCAGATGGATCAGACAGAAGAGTTTGTCAGCGAAACAGCTGTTGAAATTCGGGAACTAGCATTGGGCAACGAGATGTTTGAGCTGCCAGAAAATCCACAGGATGAAGCAGAGACTCGTGAGCTGCTTTCACAAGACGATACTGCCATTGAAATGTGGGAGAATGCGAGTGAAATTCGGAAGTTGGCAGGAAAAATCATTGAGCATCTTGAGGGCTATTGGGATGAATTTCAGCCTGACGAGGTCTATGGCACCAATCCCTTTAGTATCTTCCAGGACATTGCGCAATTTGCTGCCCGAATAAGGCAACTGAGAGAGGATCCCGACTGTCGCAATCAGTGGGTGCAATTGGCCCGATCCATTCAGCATGCTACTCGCCGTGTCGAGGAGATACTAAAGCCATTCCTCCGAGATGAAAAAAACTACCTTTTCCAAGTGGCGAATTCTGGGTCCAATCCTGATTACTTAACTCTTCCAACAAGCGGCACGTACAACGCGTTTGACATCAATGAACGCGACGTGCCTGAGGTGAGCGGATCTGGCGGGCCCGGGGAGGGCCTATCGAGAGTAGCAGAGATGAAACACAAGATCACAGTGTTATCTCAGAGCAATCCTTTGGACCCTCAAATCAGCAAGACGATGGGAACCTTGAATCAGCTGCGGAAGGAGCTAGGCCTCCCAACATTGCAAGCTCAAGACATTTGCAAAATCCCACCCTCCAAGTGTTCGCACAAGGAACCCAAGAGCTTTGCTGCAAGAGTAGTTTCTGAGAAAAATCGCGTTTCTGAGAAAAATCGCCCAATCATTATGGCCAAATCGAAACGACAGAGATGGGAAAGTTGTTTACGAGACAGTGCAAAGGTGGAAGGGTCATGCTTAAGCCCTGCTTCTCCAATGGTCTTGAAGGAAAGCTTGCCGTCCCCTGATACAAAGGACGGGTTTGTCCTTGAAACGAAAGAATCCTTGCCGGAGATTGATCCAAAGGAAGTGTTGCGGGCCATTGATCCAAAATTGTTGCGGGCCCTTAAGACGCAAGAATCCTTGCCCATGGACACAAAGGAATTGTTGGCCCTTGACGAAAGAAACCTTGCCCGTCATTGATACGGAGCGGTTGCCAGAAGTTGTGGTTTCCATTGTGTGCATTGTGGTCGGTGTGATTTTTTTGTGCTGCGACAGGGAGAAGCTACGCAATGCTTTTAAACGCTAACTCCATGCAGCAAGTTGCTGGATGGATTGCAGTCTTGTGTTTTTTGATCTTACTGTGGGCATTTTCTCTTTCCCCACGCCTTCGTAGTTGTATCTGTAGTTGTGTAATTGGCAAAGTGCTCTCCCTACGCAGACATGCCCCGGCGTCAGTGACACCCCAGGGGCCCCAGACTAGCCCAGGAACCTCCTCTGCCAACTTTATTGGCAAACCCTTGGACCCTCTTGTCTGATAGAGCCTTATGAGCAGTTTTTCCTAATGCTTCCAAGCCCTCGCTTCCACGAAGTGGTTGCATGTATTTTTGCTTGTTGAAGTATGTTGTAGGCAGATACAATTTGCCACACTGCGACCAGAAGCTGAGACAAAAAATCGCAGATGCAAATAACACTACTACTGGCTCAGGGTTGGTCTGTAAGTGTAAATGTTATGATGAAACTACCACAACGAATGGCACGACCATGAGGTAGTCACCCATTTCTGACTACAATCCGTCGCCGCCAACCCTCTTGTCATGATGCCGAGTCCATGAATCTGTTTGATCATTTCCATCTTCTATTTATATATAGGGTTGTGTGTGCAACTTCAAGTACGACTTTTTTTTTGGTGCAGCAATTTGTGAAAAGCAATGACATCTCCAACCTTGGACAGGATTCTACGGCAGCCTGTGAATTGGAGCCAAGGTATTTGAAGGTCCCTTCCTCAACGACTCAACGCAACAGCCATGTTGAAGTCGATGGATCGAACCTGCGATTTTCTCAAGGCTTGGATCCGCCGTGCCTGCGCCATGGCAGCGATGAATCGGCCAAAGGAAGCCATTGAGGTCTTGAAGGAGGTGGGGGGCCGACAGGGTTTGGAAAGGCAGCATTGAAAAATGGGAAATAACTAGAATAAATGGAAATATGAAGGACATGGGAAGATATGAAATGGTTCTAGCTTTGTCAGGCATTGGAAAAGGCCTGCAACACAGATCTTTTGCGTGAGCAGGCTGGCACTTCTGGCACTTCCAGCAATCACATTGTTATGATTGCTTCCCAAGACGCATATCAATAAACTACGAAGCCACATTGAAGTCTCATGATGTATCTTACCATACACCGAGCAAGGTCGCATTTCAACAGTGACGACCGGGTAGGTTTGCAAGTTGATGGTGAACCTGCACAACTTGCTGAATGTTGTTGTAAAGCCTCCAGAGAAGGCCCATTGTTGAAGAAAATCAGTTGGATTAGTTTCACACATCAACCAGGACTCTTTGAAACTACTATGTTACTATGTGAGACTTGTTGTTATTCAAAATGAGTACATCAGGTCACCAGACATTCACATGCACATGGCAGGGTCATTCAATTCACTTATCCATGTGCAGATTTGATTGTTGTGTTTCAAACTCTCACACAGAGCCGTCTGCTGTATTTGGAAGACACGAATTACACCCACAACTTCTGAGAGAATAGATGCCACAAGTTCGGAGCGGCTAGGATTTGCCTGTGATCTACAAGGATGCTGAAAGGCCCAAGAAGAAAAAGACATGGCGTGAGGCCCGCGGCCGGTGAGATGTTGATGTGTCCGGATGGTGCTGTGTCTTACATTGCCAACATGAAATTGGCTGTGGGACAGTTTCCCATGAGCAACACACCAGGTGGTGAAAGTTCCATTGACAGGGCCTGATTCATAGCATTTTTTGTGAAGACTTCTGTTACAAGATGTTTAGCAAAGATGTGGTATGTTACACCTCGCTGCTTTCGCAGATTGCCAAGGTCCAATTCAGAGGTTTGAGTCTCGGTTCACAGCCTCTGTGAAGCTGTGAGTTTTAGTGGAAAAAGAAACACCCGAGATGCAGCTTGAAGCCGAAAAAAAGGTCTCGGTGGCTGTGCCACAACATGAGTTGAAGCAATTCTTGCAGGAGGAGCTACTGCGTACCTGGGATGGGGTCAAGTTGATGTCATTTGTATGCTGTTAGAGGCCATGGGGAATTCGGTTGTGCCCCTGGTTGATGTGACATGAAGATGTCCCAGGACTGGAAGCCCACTCTATCAGGCTCCTGAACTTGTTTGAGATGGACGCTCTTGGGAGGGCGTTACAGTAGAACTGGATTCGGAAAACCCTTGTAAATGATGATGGTGATGATGATGATAACTCTGTGATTTTGAACATATTTGGTGATATCTGGTGATGCTGATCATGCTCCTGACTCCTGATCATTTTACTATAATGCATGGAGAGTTCTTGTGCTATTTCAACTCAAACCCTCAAACCTACATAACTTGAATCTGATTTCCCAATTCCCAAAGTGTGTGTGCTTTATCATCCGTATGAACATGTATGAACATTTCAATTTTCAGAGAAAGCTAGTGTGACCCTGTAGGGTGTGACCCCTCCCCTCTTGAGGGTATTCTCTAGATCTGGGCCAAGTGGGCTCATCCAGGAATCAACCATCCCAAAGAGCAATTTAGAGCAAATAAGAGTTGTTAAGAGGAAAGGGGTCACACCCCCAAAACCCTGTAAATTTACAGTGTTTTTGAAGGTCTTCATGGTGGGGGTGTACTGGGGACCCATGACAGCGCATTGCATGTGCTACTTTTTCAGCTCGCTTCCAAGAGCCCATAAGAGCAGTTATGAGCAGTTATGAGTGCGAAAACGCTCATAACTGCTCATAACTGCTCTTATGGGCTCTTATGGGCTCTTGGAAGCGAGCTGAAAAAGTAGCACATGCAATGGCGCTGTCATGGGTCCCCAGTACACCCCCACCATGAAGACCTTCAAAAACACTGTAAATTTACAGGGTTTTGGGGGTGTGACCCCTTTCCTCTTAACAACTCTTATTTGCTCTAAATTGCTCTTTGGGATGGTTGATTCCTGGATGAGCCCACTTGGCCCAGATCTAGAGAATACCCTCAAGAGGGGAGGGGTCACACCCTACAGGGTCACACTAGCCTTCTCTGAAATTTGGGATGCATCTAGCTTCATTGAGCCAACACGGTCATTTTGAACTCATTACCTTGGGAATCTATGCTCAGGTCGTGCAATTTGGACACAGACAGATGCGGAGATATTCCTTGTGCTACGGCTGCCTCATCGACCTAAGGCTGGGGTGAATCGAAGGCCAGAGAGTTGGTCATTTGATCCATCATTTGAGCCTTTTGTTTGTTATTATATTTGATATTTTTTGGTTTATTTGATAGGTGCTGGTACTTTTTAGGAATCCTTTGTCAGATACTTCAGCCTCTTCAAAATTTGAAGAGAAAGACACTGTTTATGTTTTGTCCATTTCCACCGAGGGACAGAAACCAAATCTGAAACTACAAAGCAATGCCACAAACCCTGAAAGCTGTCGAATGGTCAACATGCCTACAAAATATGCCAGCAATTGCAATCTAAGATAGAATGATAATTGCCGTGTTTAAACTTGGTTCCATGTGTTTGACCTTGCTTATCTCCAATCAGAGCTGTGAGCCATCCACTCATCCGCTATCTACTCAAAGTGGGATGACGGGTGGTGCAACGGTCGCGACAGTGTGGTTCGATCCGTTCTCGCGAGGTGTCGGAGTTGCGGATCGAAATCTCGCCACTTGGGAAACAACTGGTTGGAAAATCTTGGCAACAAAAACTGTGGAGAGGCAACTTGGGGTCTCCATCTTCGTGTCCATTTGCAAGGAAGAGGAAGCAACAGATTAAAAGGGAATGAGGATGCCAACAACATAGATAAAACATGTCTGTGAAACATGTTTTTCTTTGTGGTTTAAAGGGTTGGGGTTTCTGTTAGTTTATGTATGCTGGAACTGGATTCCTGAGGCAAAATCATTTGAGAGCCCTGCTTCGGAAGCAGGGTGTGAAGTCGGCTACGGAGGCCGGCTGGGTTGCATTGAGAAGGGCTAAAGTTTAGAGTAGATATTGCATTCAGGGCCAATTCATTTGGCAATGGCAGGTGAAGGATGTTGAAGATCATGCAGGGATAGCTTGCCAAATTGCTGCTTTGTTTGCCAGGATGATTTTGATTCCCTCATTGATGCTGAGTTGCTGGCGAATGCACTCGCCTCAGACAAACTGGGGTGGCTAAACAATTCCAACTTCGTTCAAATCCAGATCACTCCACTGTTGGGTGGCGAGCAAGTGCAATCAATATACAGGTCAAACCTTCCGAGTGCAGCTGGCAGTTGGAACAGGTACTCTTTGCGGGTTGATCAGACATGACAGGTCTCCTTTTTTGTTGCTGAACCATGAATCAAAAGCATTTTTGGGTTCACTTAGCTGATTACATTTCACTGGGTTGCTTTTGATGGTACAAAATCTTTGATTCAGTGTAGCCGACTTTGTTTTCAATCCCCCTTATATCATTTTAATATGATCTCATCATATCTTATCTGTAATTGATGCCCAAAATGATGATGAGTAGATCTCAGCAGTGACCAAAACCATGGTTACTGTACTGTATATAGGGGATTATACTACCGAGCTACATGGGGAGTATGATACATTTGTCATTACAAGGGTGCCTGTCAAGTAATCAGTGTATTAGATTTGTATTGGGAATGTCATCAGGGTTTTGAACGTTGCCCATCTGAATCAACCTCGAGCTGCCCGTGTTTGCCAGGTCCAAGATGCGGCGGACTTGCATTTTTGCCTCATGAAACGTTGCACTGGAATGATGGCCGAGGTGCAGCCATGGAAAATTGTTGAAATGCAGTGGCTGAGTGAGTGACGACGATGATGGTGGTGATGATGTGATAGTACTAGGTATTATCATAATGATGAAGATGATGAAGTTGAGGATGATGAAGATGATGAAGTGAAATACAAATATTATGATGATCAGGAGAAAGAACAAAACATTGCAATTTGGATTGCATTGACACGTGCTTTTGGATGCTTTTGGAACATGCATTTTTCTTACACTGCCACTATTTTATCTCCACCTCCTGATCCTTGCGATGGCAGAGGTATTCAACTAGCTGCAATGGTTGCATTTGATGCTGGGACCTTGACAGTTGGATGCAGCCTTGAAGTTGATTTTCAACAAAAGAAACTGAATCTTGAAAGAGACAAGGCTTTTCCAGACAGATGTGTTTTTTTCCGAAAATTTCGGTGAACTTCAGCAATTTATGAATTGAGAGGTTCAAAAGGACTTTGATTTGCTGAGGTGCCTCGAATGCTTTACAAGTCCTGATTCTGAACATGCCATTAGTTGATTCAGCAGATGGCAGCTGTGCACAAAAAACACTCCTCGACCTTAGCAATTGAAATGGTTTCAATGGCCAAAAACTATAGATGCTAAACTATGATCTTGGCATGTGATCTAAACACCCTTTATGACTGCAGGCAAGGGAAGAGAAATCCAGCGGAAGTCGGTGCGTCATCCCCAATCTGTGTGATTTGGGATACGTCGGATACGTCACGATACGTCGATGCGAAGCAGGAAAAAAGGAGCATTTCGGATGAATTAGCCACACACCATCCCATCATATCCCATCCATGTGTCACTTCAACTCATTCCCAACAGGCCAACCGCTTGACACTGACACCCGCGGTTGGGGTTGTAGGCACTCTCTCGTGAAGTGCGTGAACGTCTTTATCCCAGGCTCTGGGGTTGATGGAAATCCTGCTATCCCACCTGATCGACTGATGTGGTCGATCCAAAAACCCTGTGGACACGATGGTAGGTCTTCTTCTACGAGGAAGCACACACTGCTCCCTGATGTCCTGCTGACATGGTTTAGATAGTTGGACTGTAGGTTGTGGCAAGCGGATGCAAGTGATGGTTCTGGGCCGTATTTACTTCGAGGTATATCAGAAATGAAGGCTATTCTCTAGATGCGTGTGCTTATACTGCAGTTACCCAATACTTACCCACGACAAATGCTAAGGGGCTGCGCTTGTTTCCGAAGAAGTAGGTCTATTTTGATGCTGGCAATCCTCCATATCTGCTATGACCCTTCTATACAATTCCAATTCTATACAATAATGTTTTGGCTGGCTACGCTTCAAGTGATGAAAACACAGCAGGCAACAACAGCAACAACAACAACAACAACGACGACACCCAGGACAACAACGACAACGACCACGACAGCAACAGCAACAGCAAGAACAACAAGAAGAACAAGAACAACAAGAACGAGAACAAAAACAACAAAAACAGGTCAGGAACAGGAACACAAACAAGAACAAGAACAACAAAGACTTGTTGCTATATGTCAGGACATGTTTGTGTCGCGGCTAATTGACATCGCCATCCTCTGCGACGGTGATCCTCAAAAGGCCTCAATCGATTTGCCTGCACCTCAGACCTGTAAATTCGTCATTACTTAGATATACTTAGATCTGAAGTTGAACCTGTCAACCAAAATGCCCTAAGATCTTCAAGAGAAGTAATGAAAGGATGGTGGACTTTATAGCTCCACAAGTCGCAAGTTTTTGAGTTTTTGTTCCCAAGGCTCGGGAGATCTGACTCATTTGGTCAGTCACGATGGTGCGAGGGTCTTCGGCCCCTGGAGGTTGGTTCCACAACTTGCCTAGATGTAGAAAGATCCAGCTGCATCTGAAGAATTTCAAGTTATCAGTTTTAGCTGGAATTTGCTGGATTCGATAGAGGTTCATTACCAGTTCATGTTCATTTCAAGGTGGTGGTTTCAAACATATTTTTTCAATTTTCACCCCGGTCCTTCAGGAGGGGGGTTTGGTTCAACCACCAGGAGCTAAAGTTGGTGGACTTCTGGCAGCAGCTGAAGGACAAGGCAGCGATTGGAAATTCGTTGATTGATGTCATCATTGCTAGAGTCAAGATGGTAGCCACTATGGTGTAGTTCTGCATACAGTTCGTTGCAAGTGTAACACACTGGATATACTGTTACTATATATTATGATGCTTATTATTTTATTGTGCATAATTAGTTAAAGGTTATAATATGATAATATGTATATGTTATATATATTTTACTGGTTTTACATATCATGCATGCACTGGCAACGCGCACGAGACATTTTTTTTCATCAGAAGAAAAGGGTTGGTGAAACAGTGGTTCCACTTGCGCAATCTTGACACAGGAATCCCTTGGCTTGGGCTCTCCACCCGGCCGTGTAGTCAACGCCATCCAGGACGTTGTTGTTAAGCTGGGTTGAAAACAGCTTGCACCAGGCAGTTAGCCAATCTTGAAGGGTGTTGGATCAATGGGCTAGTGAGCAGGTGTTTCATGATTTTGCATGTTTGATCAGGGTTGATTGGATAATTTGTAACATGGGCACACTCCTTTTTATATGATATATAATATTATAGACTTACCATATGTTGGGTGTATCGTCCGTCCAGCAACCGTGGCAAGTGACGCATGCCAAGCATTTCAAAAAAATAATCCAACAGTGGTGACTTGTTGTGTGTATCAGGATCCGCCCATCTACATAAACGTGAATGAAACGTTTATC